>CABHPP010094285.1:0-54482 GCA_902168425.1 Peromyscus attwateri
TATATATATATATATATATATATATATATATATATATATAAAACTGTGATAGAGAGCTGTCATGAGTTAAGTAAAATTATAAATATGTGGCACACAGTAGGTATCTAACAAATGTTTTCTCAACAAATGGCATTATATAAGTGGAAGCTGGAAGCCTACTTTATAGTCAGAAAACAATTGCCAGTTTTTCAAAGAAATGGCTTGTAAGCCAAATGTTCTCCCATCCAGTATTGTACAGATGTTTTTGAGCCTATATATAAAACTTAACATTTATAACCATTAAATTTCATCTTGTTAGCTTTGGCCAGAGTTCCAGCCTGTCAAGATTGTTTTAAATTAAGACTCAGTTACTCAGTGTATTAGCTATTGCTCCAAGCTTTATGTCATCTGCAAATTTGATAATACACCTTCTATGTCATTATACATATCATTAAAATGTTGAGGAGGACAAGACCAAGGGCAGAGACATTTTGCATTTCATTTTGAAGGAGGGAGAATGCGTGGAATAGACAAAGGAGATGAAATTATTTGACAAAGTATAAATGCACAAAGCTGAATATCACCCAGTCAACATTTCATAATTATTTTTCATTACACAGATTTCAGAAAGTATTTTAGTGAAAAACATAAATTAAATAAAAAATATGATGCATTTTGAATTTTCTTCTTCCTTCTAAAACTTAGAAATAAAAGGGAACCAGAATTTAGTTTGCTCTTATTTATTCTTAGTGAGTTCATGCTCTCTTAGCAATTGTCATTTCTTTATAAGTGTTTAATCACAATGTACAAGCAACCAGTGAATAAATATTAGTCTGAGATTTAAAGGAAGCATTGCAGCCTGTGGTTGAACTGTTACAATATATTTTCTAAAATTCTCAAATCTGTATATACATATTTACCATCTGCCCACATCTTTCCTATACTGTTGTAGGTAACTTAGAAGATGCACTCATTTACAAGGGGGAGGCAGGTCATGGTCTTTATATAGCTCAAGGTTTGTTTTATTTTTAATCATTTCTAGTCTATTCTTTGAGTTTTTGTACTATTTATTTCAAAGTAGAAAATAAATATAAACCTAATACAGAAAATGAGTAATTCTAGTTATTGTTTATTTTGCAATGCCTCTTTCTTTTGAAAACACCCTTAAATTCTAGATGAGTGAGCAATCTTCCTGAGTCACCACCAGAAATTCTACATGGCTCATTCTCAAGCAATGTGTTACAGATTCCTGTCATTTATCATAAGCTGAATTTTACCTGGCTTTAAAAATGTATGTTTTTATCAGTTGCAACATGATATCATAGAGTAGTGGAAAATAGTGAAATTATACTCATTTGCAAATTCTAAATCATTGGCTTTGAGTTACTAAACTAAAATTCTTCTTGAACTTTTTTTGTGAGCTCTTTGAGAATAATCTTTTACATAAAATTTGTTCATCTGAACACTGTAAAATTATATATACTTTTCATGAGTATCTCCAACATGGATATCTTAAGAGGTGATCTTAATTTGCTTGACTACTCTAAACAGCTATTAAAACACCTGGGCCGCCGGGCGGTGGTGGCGCACGCCTTTAATCCCAGCACTCGGGAGGCAGAGCCAGGCGGATCTTTGTGAGTTCGAGGCCAGCCTGGGCTACCAAGTGAGTTCCAGGAAAGGAGCAAAGCTACACAGAGAAACCCTGTCTCGAAAAACCAAAAAAAAAAAAAACAAAAACACCTGGGCCTTGTTAGGTTTCTTGGTTCCACATATATGTCTTCACCATTCCTTCACAGGTCTCTCTGTAATAGTTTATACTTTAACATCAGTTCTCCAAGCAACACTGGTCCTGTTTGAAACCCAGTGATAAAGATCATGAAAGAGTTGGGGGTCAGTGTTTCTTGGAAATGCTTGTAAGGTGCAGGATCCAAATAAGGTTTCTATCAGACTCAACAGAGAATAAATGAAACCAAGATATAGCTAGGCTTCTGTGTAAATGAGTGAATGTATGTCTGTGTGTGCATGCATCCAAATGTGAGATGGTTAAAATGGTTTTATTCAATGGCAAAGTGAGGTAAAGCAAATAAATTAGGATATATTTTTACCTGATTCATTTAATAGAAATAACATGTCTACAGAGATGAATGCAGAATGTGTAATCTTAGAGTTTGGCCTCAGGGAAGAATGGTAATTATCCCAAGGTAAAAGACCAAACCTGGGTGTCAGCTCAACCTATGCATTCCCAAAACTCTATATGTTCAAGAATGGAAGCACTGATGTCAGATAAGAACATAACTGCAGAACAGGAAATGTGCCTGAGGATTTATAGTGATGCAGAAAAGAATATGATTAACAGTCCTTGATCCTTTTCAAAATACTAGTATCCATATTCACAATGTTCTTTCTCTTTTTGGTATCACAAAGTTGTTTGGGGGAGCTCACTTTTCCATCTGATCTGTAAAGGACAGAGGTCTTCAGCAATTTGGGAAAGGTCAAGAAATTGAACCAGTTGCATGAAGACATGGTAAATTCTACTCAATAAGGAAGTATTCTATGAGGTCCCTGGCTTCTAATTTTCCAGAGTCCTGGATACGCAGGAAGCTAGAACTGGACAACTAGGCCTCTCTTTACCTGAATGTGAAGCACTAAATGCCTCTACCATCCTGCCTGTAAGAAGAGCTTCTAGGCAAAGCCGCTGGTACTTCCTTCTGCCTCCTAATCTCCTCTAGGTAGAACCTGGGTCACATCAAGGAAACCAGACAAAATAGAATCCATGTAACATCGTCATTAAAATTATTATGTCTGGAGCACTTGGAAGCAACCAGAAACAGTTTCAAATGGTATGTTAAAAAAAAGTTAAATGCATAGCAGAGAGCTACTTTGCATATTCACTGCTGTGGGATAATGCTTTTGTACACTGGTTTAATAAAATGCTGATTGGCCAGTAGCCAGGAAAGAAGTATAGGTGGGATAGGCAGACAAGGAGAATTCTGGGAAGAGAAAAGCTGAGTCAGGAGACACCAGCCTGCCGTCCAGGGAGCAGCATGTAAATGGCCACAGGTAAAGCCACGGAAAACATGACAACATATAGTTTAATAGAAATGTGCTGAGTTTAAGTGTAAGAGCTAGTCAATACTTAGCCTGTACTAATGGCCAAGCAGTTATAATTAATATAAGCCTCTATGTTCTGTGTGTTTACTTGGGGGACTCGAGTGGGAGAGATTTGTCTCAACCACCGGCCAGCTGGGACACAGGAAAACTTTCAGCTACAATTCACAATACCCTTTTTATTATTTTATGTCAATATAGACGTATAGGTATTAGTTTATATATTGTGTTATGATATAATTTTGTTCTGTTTTATTGTCCATGGTGGTCCTATTTTGGCCACTGGAATTTTCTTCAGTTTATTTCTGTGTCCTTTAGACAGAATCTTTCTTAAGAAATTCAATTCACAACCCATGTAAACTCATGGAGCAACACTATTCCTGGGTACATACCCCAAGAAAAACTGTTCAAAAATAAATGCCACCTCAGGAATTTGTTCTCTTTTAATATTACCAGGTAATGAATATTCAGTGTATATGTCAATGGCCATGATTTTTCCTATATCTTCCTTCAACAGTAATTAAGTTCTTAAAGGTTTGGGTTCTGTTTTGCATATTTATTTTGAAAAATACTGGTAGTGTTGAAAGGACAAGTGAATAGTCACCCTATATGTGGCAGAGTAGGCATAAACAGAACTTTGAATTCCATAAAGCATCTCACCAACTCTCCTTTATTATCAACACAATCTGCTACTGGCTTCAGAAACAGTAACTGCATCATTTCATTTCCCACTCTTAAAAAGTCTTTGGCCCTGTTCTTGAGCAGACAAATTTTCATTTTTTTCCTATGCTTCCAAGAATGTATTCATCTCAGAAGTAAATTTTTAGAAGAAAAAGCATATTGGTGAAAGAAATCAGAAAGTATGGATCTTAGAGATAAATGAGCAGAGGGAAATTCAAGGGTATTTTAAAGTTATTATTGATTCCTTTTTCTAGTGTGAAAACAAAAGGTTTACAACTTCTAAATTAAAGGCTTGAGGTAACATTAAAACATCACATTTTTATCTATGCAAGTAAAGAAGTTTGTGTAGCTGAATTCTAAAATTACCACTAAAAATGAATTTCTGCTTTAAGGGTCTCATTCACTTGAACTTGGGCTATAAGATAGTTTAGTGAACATCTTTCTCCTGAAATCAATATTTTCTGCTATATTTTGTTTAAATAGTACTTTTCCAATGTAATTGTTACATTGAAATTGGATATAATGCATAAAATTTTATGTTTGTACATATGTATACATTCATGTTAACATGTTCACAGTCTAGGTAATAATCATTCATATTCATCACAAAGTTTTCTTGTTTTCCTCATTGTCTGTGTGTGTGTTTATGTGTGGTAAGCACCCAACATGATACTTATTTACTCTTAACAAATTTTCAGTACACAATACTTAATTATATAGTGCCTAACTGTAGGCACTATGTTATACAGTACACATGGCATAAACACTCATCCAGTGTATACATCTATCCAAGACTCCACTGCTAGTGGGTGGTTCCCAGTAGAAAACACTTGGTTACCCTTGCAGGATACACAACAGCATTGGTTATATTTTGTGATTTGAACAACCCATTTCTCAGTGCTTGGGACCAACCACAAAATTCTTAGAATATTGGCTTAAGTTTCTACAATATGACTATGGAAATGAAGGAAAAGAAGGAAGACAGGGGAGACATAAAAGGAAGAGTAAAGTTCAGGACAGAGGGAGGCTGAGAGAAACTCTTTTGAGGTGACCTCTGATTACTAATCAATGCTGTTCCGTGTCTGGTTTGTGAATTCCTTCAATATTTTCATTGTTTTACTTCTTTTTAATCCTGTAGCCTTCTCAGATACTTAGCCTAGCTTTAGAAGAAAATGTGAGAAATATCATGTAATACAAAATATGATCAATACCTAAAAGGGTTACACTAGAAATTAATAAGAATTCAGGAGAGGTTACTATATGTGCATGAATATAAAGAAACGTTTATCCCCAAATTACATCTGGTTTATATTATATCCCTTGTAAATTTGTGTATAGTACATGTTCTATCAATATTTGCCCTTTGAAAGATAATTGGTAAATATATATTGCTCTAAAACATTTGTCTACAACTTTAGTGCACATCAGAATCACCTGCAGGGTTACTAAGTCTCAGATTGCTGGGACTCATCCCAGAGTATGGGATTCAGTAGGTCTAGGGTGGGGTCTGAGAATTTGCCTTTCTAACAAATAACCAAGTGATTCTGGTGCTGTTTATCTGACAACTGGGCAAGTAAAAGCACAAAGATATGACAACCTGACTTCCATCCCTGGAACCAGGGCAGGAGGTGATAACTATCTACAGCAGTCCTTTGACTACCACAAATGTGCCCCACTAATACTACTAACAAATAAAATCTGGGGACAACATTTTGAGAAACAATTTTTAGTAAGAGGTTCTCAAGTCTTGCAGTTTCAAATAACTGTGAAGCTCAACTCTAGACCAATTAAAACATAACACTGGGGAGGACCCTATCCCAGGGTTCCTGGCTTGCAGTTTTTGATGCACTTCAGGTGATTTGGGAACATTCAGGGTGTAAGATAACTATTTTTGATAAATATCAACCAGTTTTCTATTAAAAATCAAATTTATGAAAAGGAAATAGATTTGAGACAAATTCAGTAATTAATCCTGAGGCATATAGTCTTATATTTGCAAATGATTAAACACAGTTAATTTCTGGAAATCATTATTATATACCTAAGGGAAAGAAGAGAAAAGAATGAAGCTCTGCTGTCCTCATACAGAAATGAATTTTCACAGCTTAGATTATAGCTTCTAGCAAAAGCATTAAGGAAGTAGTCCTTCTTGAATGATACAGATAAAAGCAAAGACAGTATGTATCTGCTCAAAAAAACATATAGGAGGTCCAAAAGGGCTGAATTCAGTAATTAAGACAACAGTGCTGAAGTGAAAAGTGCAGAATTTGAACTATATTGTTTCAAACAGTGGAACCAGAACAAAGCAATACTTCTAAAATATTAGTCTTACATATGATTTTAATTATGAATGTGTAATAACATGAATATACTTGATATATAGATGTTTAGCTAATATATAGCTATAAACTTTCTATATTCAAGTAGGTCAACTTTTTTTGTGTTCCTACTCATTAACTGGGAATCATATTCAGGCATCTACAGACTTTTTGGTTTAGAGAACTGGGAATTTCTTTCTGAAAGCAGTGGCACTTGAGCCACTTCATAAAATAAGTATATACATATCAAGTAACTTCAGAGTACCAGTGATTTAAAAGAAAAGGAACCATACAAGTGAAGGAAAACAATACGAGAGCAAAAGTTGAGCAATAAGGTGCCAAGATGAGAAAGTAATTTACTACTAAATGATGGAGATGACAAGATAAAGAAGTTGTGCTGTTATTTAATGGTTTCAAAGTGATGTCTTTTTAATACAATATCTCTAATTGGAAGTCTGATTATGTTTTCTCATCCCTCATCATCCATTATTTCTCTTCAGAGAATTTGCAAAGTTTTCAGAGATGATTCTATACAGTGACTTAATAACAATCTTGGTCTTATCCAGCATTAGCACAGCCACAGAGTCCCATTAGATAGACCATGAGGAGGAAAGTCATGTTGCATGAACTTATCATTGCAGTTATCTATGGATGTATAGAAAGCATCACAAAAAGAAATTTTCCAATAAACTTTCCTTTCAAAACCAATAAAAAGAAGTTCCTTAGAGAGAAGAAAAATTGGTATGGAGCAGAAACTCATATCCAAATGAGGAAGAAAAAAGTGATTAAAAAAGAATAAGTGAATGGAAAATAAAAACTTTTGTCTTATTCTTAGTTAATTGAATGCCATTTTACTCAAAATAATAAAAATGTAGTTCATTACAAAAATGCTATATATTTTACGTGTATGGATCTTGTCTAGTATACATTTTACCTATAAGTGAAGTGATTGAAAACAATGATATAAATAATGAAAAGAAAAGTAGGGTTAATTGTCATTATATATATATATATATATATATATATATATATATATATATGGTACATATGGAATAGTATAGTCAAGATTAGCTGTCCTCTACAAACTCTAGGACAACTAAAAAATAAATAACAACAAAAACTGACATACAAAGACAGCAAATGGAATTATATAAAGTGTTCAACTGAAAGCATTAAAAGGCAAGGGAAAGAATGGAAGAGAAAAGCAAGAACAAAGAACAATTACAACAAATGTATAACATTAATACAATAAATACCATTCCAATCACATCAATAAGTGTTTTTTGTGGTTGCGCAGCAATGATCAAAAGAGACAGATTAAAATAAATTGCAAAAGAAGAACCAAAAAAGATCAAATTACGTTATCTACTTGTCAATCCACTTTAAGTATAACAGCTTAAAAATCAGAGGATTGAGAGTTACCACACCAATGTTAATTTATAAAAGATATTGTTCCATTTCATAGAAAGTAAACTTCAAAACGAAGAATCTTATCAAGAATAAAGATCAGCTTTGGCATGTCAATTGGTGTCATCCTTGTTCAGCTCATGTTTTGGCAGTTACGTCAGTGAGATTTAGTAATGTACACATATAAATAGGCAACAATATTTCATGAAAAAGAGATAATGAATTTGAAAGAGCGGGGAGGAGCACATGGGAGGGTTTGGAGGGAAGAAAGAGAAGAAGGAAAGGTTGTACTTATATTAGAGCATCAAAAATAAGAAAGTGTAAAGATCAATCTCTCTCATAAATGTGTGCAACATTCCTTCACAAAATATGAACAAACTCAATCCAAGAATGTATAGAATTATTATATACTAACAAATAGGAATTTTTCCAGGAATAAAAAGCAGGATCAAAAACTGAAAATCAACAAAAACAATGCACTAAATCAATGAGTTAAAGAGTAAACAATTTATGTTCATATCAATAGATACAGAAAACACATATGGCAACATCTGACATTTACGTTTGGCAAAACCTCTCTGTAAACAAGGAATAAAAATAAAGTTTCAACTTGATAAACATTAGCAAAAAACTAGAGCTAGCATACTTGATTGTAAGAAACTAAAAACTTTCTTACTAAAGTCAGGAATAAAGGATAGTTACTAATCTAATGTTTTTAGACTCCATACCAGATATCCTAGGTAATGTAGTAAGACAACACACGGCAAGGCAAGAAAATGTACATAGATTGGAAATTATTTTTAATTAAAAAAAAAACTGTCATTGTTCACAGATGACATGATTGCCAGTATAGAAGGAATTAACCAAAAGTTTCTGGAAGTAATAAATAATTGTAGCAGAGTCATAGTATATGAGATTAACATCAAAATAATAACTTTACTATACACCAACACTATATAAACAACATAGTAAAAACACAAAATTGTTTACTTTCACTACCAAAACCAGGAATAAATCTAACAAAATACATACAAAATCTCCATGAAGAAAACAAGAGAACTATAAAAAATCAAACAACTTAATTAATGGTGATGTACTAGATGTTTATGAGTAAGAAGATACAATGTTGTCAAGATGTCCCAATCTGATCTATAGATTCAATATGATTTTTAATTTTGATGTAAGTAAACTGTTCTAAAAATTAGTCTTCAAAATGTAGCACTAGTTACAGAATTGGTCACCTGTACCAGACACTGAAAGCCACCATTTATTTCCAATTCAACCATTTCCATTCTCATAGCCAACCTCAGAGATAAATTCTACTTTCTCAATTTTATAGACAAGATAATGAAAGCTTGAAACAATAGTATATTTTGCCTGAAGTACACAGCCTACCACACAGAAAGAGGAGAATCTAAGTAACTGGTAACGACTTATGGCTTTTTAAAACATATGATCTCAGTGATAACTATATAACAATGTGATTCTGCCATTGTAGCAGCAAAGTGACCTAAGACAGTATGTAAACCAGTGAGTTTAGTTGTGTTTCAACAAAACTTCACTTACAAAAAATAGGTAATAGACCAGATGTGTCCAGCAGGTTATTATTCCATTTTCTTCCATTCTTACACAAGACATATAAATTTCTTGACTTGGATCTTAAGAGAAAAATATTATCATTTTATCTCTATAATTTTACAAAATACCAAGCACAGAAGCACATACACATATACACTTCAGCACTCAATGAATAGTTTTAGTTAGAATGACCAATGAATAAACTAATTCAGCTAATATTTCATGCCTATTTCTTAGGCAACATAACCACTTGATATATATCTGTGATGGGAGGGGAACAGATAGAAACCATTGCCTCTGTGAGACTTAAAATCTATAAGTCTCAAAATCATACAGCAAGTCTTTATTAGGTATATACTGATGCCATAAAAAATTACCAGAAATACAGTGGGTTAAGCAACACAAATATACTATTTTTTCTGTTTTGTAGGTCAGAAGTCCAGCATGTGTCTTAACCAATTTTATATGCAGGCATTGTTAGCAGGGTTATATTCCTTTCTGAAGGATCTAGTACAAGATTTATTTCCTCATTCAGAAGGTTCTTGGCAGACTTCAGTTCCTTAAATATAGCTTCCTGCATCTCAGAAGGAGCAGTGGGACATTAAATCATTCCCCAACTGCCATCTTTATCACTGACTACAACCAAGAAAACTTTTCTGATTTTGAAGACTCATCTGATTGAATCCATCCAAGTAATCTCAATCTCCCATCTCAAATCCTTTTTAAAACATTGTTCTTATACAACATGTTTTCATCATGTTTTCCACCCCCCTTTGCACATCCTCTCCACCTCCCTATCCACCCAGCTCCCAGCCTCAAAAAAAAAAAGAAAATGAAAATCAAAACAGACAAACAAACAAACAAACAAAATAAGACAAAAAAGACAAAATTAAACACCCCCATGGAGTTCATTTTGTGTTGGTCAACTACATTTCAAGGCCCTTAACCTCAATGTCTTTTGTAATCTGGAAGTAAAATGATGCTTCACATAGGCTCATGTGTTTGAACATCTGGTCCCCATCTGGTGGCAGTGTTTTGGGAGGCTGTGGGGCTTTTGGAAGGTGGGGTTAACTGGATACAGGGGGTTATTCAAGGGATGGGTTGGCCTTCAGGTTTATAGGGCAGTCAAGTTTCCTGCTCCTTCTCTCCTTTCTGACCTGCCCATATTTGAGTAAACTCCCACCCTATACTCTCCAGTATGGAAAAATGTCTGCATTATGGCCTTCCCTACCAAAATGGAAAGCACCAGCACACTGTGAGCTGAAACAAACCCATCTTCCTTTAAATGAGTTTGCATCAGAAACTAGAAAAGTTATTAATACAGTGTCATATTTACAAAGTTCATCTTGCTATGTAAAATAACATTAAAAATTCTGGACATTAAGATAAGGACATCGTTAGAGCCATGATTGTGTATTCTACAAGTACCATCACAGGATTTTACAGCAAAATCTGATGACTTTTGTCAATTAATTATTCTTCTAGTGAATTTTTGCACAGCATGAATTGTATTTTAACATGCATAAAACTCTAGTCTCAGATAGAACAATTGGTTATTTTCCCAACCCTAAATGTGTTAAGTCGGGCCTCCCTAATCTTGAGCTAGTCCTAAATGATGCAAACAGTATTTCCTATCCCCTTGCCTAACACTAAAAACATTTAAACATTTCATTTTAAGGTTACTGTTTACCTGAAATGTTTCCATTTTAGAAACATACCATTCATTGAATCCCATCTAAAATATAGGATTCCCCCATGTCAGTGGACTGAATGGCTGTCCATGGCCTTTCCATGTTTGCCCACATGACTTGAGTGGACCTCTACCTTTTTGTTTTCTTATTTGTTGTTTTTCCTTTTTGCTTTTGTGTTTGGGGGTTTTGCTTTATTTGACTTTTTTTTTTTTTTAGTGCTGAGGCTGTAATGCAGAGCCCCACATAGGCTGGCCAAGTGAGACACCTTCTTGTCATGCCTCAGTTTCCTTTCTGCTCAAGCCAGGACTTTTAAACTTCCATGGAACCTTTCACTCCAGAGATAAAAAATTCTTCTCTGTCCTTCCAGCATTTCACTAGTTGTGTTTTCTGAAAGTCTGGGGCAACAAGGAGGCTTCGCTTTGGAAAAGAGAAAACGTTATTTTCCCTCAGAAATTCAGGTTCCCTGTTTTGTCCTTTTTCTTGGGAACAGTCACAATACAACTGAACCATCTTTCTACCATGCCTCGGTTTTCAGATTTGCCATTTAATCGCATTTCATTAACCAAGAAATGACATTGTACCTGTAGAGCTGCTGTTTTCCCTATGTCTCACCAATCCCTCCTGTTGGGCTTGTTCCAATCCCAGTTCAAACTTTTTTTTTTTTTTTTTTGGTTTTTCGAGACAGGGTTTCTCTGTGTAGTTTTGCGCCTTTCCTGGAACTCGCTTTGGGGACCAGGCTGGCCTCGAACTCACAGAGATCCGCCTGGCTCTGCCTCCCGAGTGCTGGGATTAAAGGCGTGCGCCACCACCGCCCGGCCCTCCAGTTCAAACTTTATCCACCTGACATAGACAAAGCCCCCCAAAGAGTCTTGGAACCAGGAGAGTCCTTTATTAATGGCATACACTGCTTAAGCCAGGGTTCCCCAGCTTTCTCTGCTCATCATTTAGTATATCAGCCCTAACGTTACTTTTCAAGTTGGCCTTGCCACAAAAATGCAACTCTATTTGCATATTTTTAACTTTCTTAATTGCCAAACTATAGCCATGTTCAAAGCTTGGAGAGATGTTCAATTCTTCTTTTTCTCTCCCATTTTTCATTACCATATTGTGATTAGTCTCAAGAAAAAGCACAAAACAGGCAACCTGGATTTCTGAGGGAAAATAACATATTCTGTTTTCAAAAGGAGGCCTGCTTTTGACCCCAGACATTCAGAAAACATTGCTAGGGAAGTGTTTTCAGGGCAGAGAAGAGTCTGGTCTCTAGAATGAAAGGCTCTGTCTTAGTCAGTGTTCTATTGCTGTGAAGAGACACCATGACCATAGCAACTCTTATAAAGGAAAACATTTAATTGAGGTTGGCTTACAGTTTCAGAGGTTCAGTCCATTATCATCATGGTGGGGAGCATGCAGGCAGACATGGGGCTGGAGGAGTATCAGAGAGTTCTATGTCCAGATCCACAGGCAGCAGAAAGAGCCAGACTCTGGGCTTGGAACGGGCTTTGTGAAACCTCAAAGCCATCCCCAGTGAGATACTTTCTCCAACAAGGCCACCTCTCCTAATCCTTTCAAATATTGCCACTCCTTGATAACAAAGTATTTAAATCTATGAGCCTAAGTTTGGGTGGGAGAGGGGGCATTGTCATTCAAACTACCACAGGCTCCATGGAAGTTTAAAAGTCCTGTACTTTTAAAGACCTGAGTTCCTATCTAAACTTTACCAATTATTTTGACAGTTTTTCAACCAAGAAAAGCAAATAATGCCTGCCTCATGAGGTTACTGTGAAAAATAAATGAAATAATGAGAATGAAGGAACTCTGTCAACTGCATATGTCAACTGTTGATATTATGAATATCTCATTAATGCTCCCCATCTTCACTGTTAGAAATCCTACAACTGTTCAGGGTGCAGGATGCGCATTTTAAAGCTAATCATTCAAATTGATTCAGGTGGCTTATATTTGTTTTATCATGTTAACATAAATCATTTTATTGTAATACTGTCCATCAAAATTCATTTTACACAGAGTTCAGTCTAAGCAAACCTGCCAATATTAGGATTGCTTTGTTTACAGATTCATTGAACCACTTTCTCTTAAAGCACAAGCCAACATTTGTGCATATTTATATCATAAATCATACACAAAAATATGCCAAAATCAGTCACCTCTTCCATGAATCACTCTCTGATTTCCAAGACTCGTTAGTCCCTTTTCTTCTATTTTCTATCCTGCATTGCCAAAACTGTTACAACATTTATAATATGGTATTATTATAGAACTTTTGATCTTCATCCACAAGAAATTCTGAGCAACTCCAGCACAGAGGTTTATTCATTCACAGTACATAGTAGAAAATTAATGTGTATTTACTGACACAGAAAAGGGAATGCAAGAAAGCCCACTTAGAGAACTACATTACTCTAACATATTTCATGTAACTTAAAAAATAAAAAAGTGTATTTTCAAAAATATCAAGATAATCCTCCTGTAGCATAAAATGTTGGCTATTCTAGGTGTGATATAAACTATACTAATTATTTTTAATCAGCTTAAAATAGAGATATGTGAACAGAACAATAGTTTATTTGAACCCCTCAGCCAATGAATGAAACGGTCTGTGTCTTTTGGAGAAGAGAACACTATGAACTTTATTTAGAGAACCATTACATGGAGAACAAATGTATGTCATGAGGGAAGATCAGAGTGAAAGGAAAATCAGAAAGCTGTTTCTACAAGGATTTCAACTGCATATTGTCAAATGATTACATTATCCATCACAACATATGCATGTCTTTCTGACATTTGAAATAAATTTAACCTCTGAAACCCTTGCACTAAATGTAAAAAATTATGTGTTGAGGGATGTTTTTGAAAGGACTCACTGGAAAGCATGATACTCCTGAGTGAGCTGACAAGTTAGAATTTCAAAGACTACTCATCTATTCTTTACTTGCATGTGTCTCCAATGCTGAAATGCACCCCTCAGAGTATCACAGAAATGCATATTCTAATGCACTACATACAGGAGAATTTTGAGTGCCTAAATTTCTAATAATTTCCCAGATGCAGCCACAACATCTGATCAAAAGACCACACATGGAATAACAAGGTCCTAGTAGACACTGTGAATATGAAAATTCACCATCAGTGGCATCTGTAAGGTAATTGCTGCTTTATTTCCCCGATGGCAGCAGTTACAGACCTTGTCTCTATTAACACCTTTTACTTAAGAAAATAATTGCTTTAATAAACAACCTTCAAATACTGGACCTTTCAGTTAACCTTGATTTAATCACAATGTAAAATGCAGCTGGTATAATGGAGAAAAATGGTAATATCCTTGACAGACAACACAAATCATGTTTATGCTACATTTTTCCATTTAAAACCTTTTAATATAAATCACTTCCCACATGGCTTCTGAAAGAGGAGTGTTTATGAGTGAGGTAAGCATAGCATCCAGTAGCCCCATCCCATAGCAAAGGTGAAATGATCATCACAAAGGAGGGCATCAGGGAGTCATCACATGTCCTAGTAATTACATACCTTGGGATCAGGTAAATGGACAGAAAAGCCATTCAAGACATTGTGGTGGTATTGTGTTCCCCAAAATATTGTGCACCCTAATAAACTTATCTGGGGTCAGAGACAGAACAGCCACTAGATACAAAGGCTAAAAAATGGTGGCACTCACACCTTTAATCCTAGCATTCCAGAGGCAAAAATCCCTCTGGATCTTTGTGAGTTCAAGGCCACATTGGAAACAGCCAGGCATGGTGACACACGCCTTTAATCCCAAGAAGTGAGCCTTTAATGCCAGGGAGTGATGGGAAAAACAGAAAGATATATAAGGCATGAAGACCAGAAACTAGAAGCATTTGGCTGGTTAAGCTTTTAGGCTTTCGAGCAGCAGTTCAGCTGAGATTCATTCTGGATGAGGACTCAGAGGCATCCAGTCTGAAGAAACAGGATCAGCTGAGGATCCCGCGAGGTGAGGTAGCTGTGGCTTGTTCTGGTTCTCTGAGTCTTCCAGCTTCACCCCAATACCTGGCTACAGGTTTGATTTTATTAATAAGAACTCTTAAGATTCCTGCTACAAGTCATCTTTAACCAGTAGTGAGAAACTAAAGATCTTAGGACATAAAAGAGGCTGTTTTCCCAATGTTCCTCATAACACATTTTAGCTGTTCCCAAGAGTTATATAACTACATCCTTATCATGTCTTCCTTCATAACTTACTTTAGCTAAAGACTCTAGAGGGTAGTATTTAAATTAAGGAACAATATCACTACAATTTTTAGACAACATAAATTCTTTTGCAGCAGTATTCAAAGTCTGTAGGCCCTGCCTGTCACTCAATTTGAAGGTTTTTCCCAGTGATTTTCCCACTCATACTAATCTTCTTTGTTCTAAGTTCCTTCCTGCCTCAGTCAATTGACAGACTAAGTAAAGTTGTGAATACACATACTTCCATGAGAGAGCCTCTATTTCAAGCATACATAAAATAAATTACTTGATTGTGTGATAAATTCCATGTAAGGAAATACATCTTTATTTTCTACATAGTCATTTCCAAATACCAACTAATATACTTTTCAAGGTTCTGTCTCCTTTTTCTAAAGTTGAATGTCTGTGTTTTCACTTTATGCACAACTCTAAGTATTTCTATTTTAATTATTCCAAAACAAACTGTAGATGTAACTCTGAATGCTTTTATTAAATAAGAAACACAGAGCCAAATGCAGAGTTAAAAGCCCCAGAGGTCAGAGAGCTAGCTAAGAGCTGAGACAAAGACCGGCTTCTTATCACCCACTGCCGCTGCCATCCTTCCCCTCAGAAAGAGACCTACTTTCTGTGTGTCTGTCTTTTTATTGACTTTCTGTTCTGCCTTCTCATTGGTTGTAAACCCAACCACATTACCTCTTCGTCACTGCCTGTCTATACAGACCTCCAGGTCTCTATGGTTGGTATTAAGATTAAAGGTGTGTGTCTCCATGCTGGTGGTGTCCTTGAACACACAGAGATCTGCCTGTCATGTGATTGGGATTAAGGGTGTGTGCTACCATTGCCAGACTTCTGCTAAATGGCTTGTTATTAGCTCTGACCCCCAGGCAGTTTTATTTATTAACATACAAATAAAATCACATTTCAGCACAAATAAAATATCACCATAAGGAATCAACCTCCTTGAGATATGAGGCTTTTTGGGGCAAGCAAGAGCAGGAGATAGTTACCAGTGTCAAGGCTGGAAATGCAAGGAGAAAGATCTACTACCTAGGAGCCAGGGGGAAAATGTGGCTGTAGGAAAAGGACTCTCCATGCACATACAGGAAAATAGTCATGATGTGGTTTAAAAGAAAATGGCCCCCAAAGGGAGTGGCACTATTAGGAGGTGTGGCCTTGTTGGAGTTGGTGTGATCTTGGTGAGGAAGTGTGTCACTGTGGAGGTGGGCTTTGAGGTCTCATATATACTAAAGCCATGCCCAGTGAGTCATTTCATTTCCTACTGCTTTTGGATTGAGATGTTAAGACTCTTGGCTCTAGCACTCTATCTACCTTCATGCTCCCTTGCTTCCTGCCATGACAAAAATGGAATAAACCTTTGAACTGTAAGCAAGCCACCCTAACTGAATGTTTTCCTTTATAAGAATTGCCACGGTCATGGTATCTCTTCACGGCAATAGAAATCCTAACTAAGACAGTTCTTTTTTAATGGAAAATCTTGATTCTGATTGATGATGTCCATAGATGTCATATTCCTAAAACATGAAGAAAAGTAGAGAAACCTGAAAATGTAAATGTAGGGACAAAAAAGAGCAACTAGCATAGTGGCATCTACAAATAGCATACAGGAAAGGATAAATAAGGAAACATTCACTTACTGACTGTTGAGACCTCCCATCTTCCACTCTGTGGTCAGCTCTAGAATGTCAGCAACAAGGTTTTTATTCTTCAGAGAAGACACTGTATGGTTCATTTCTGAGAAATGAAAAACATTTGAAGAATTCCATAATAATTGGGCCCAGGGTATACCTCTGATATAGTGCTAACCTAGCCTGCATGGGGTCTGAGTTTTATCCTCAATACAAAAAAAAAATAAGGAAAATCCTCAGATACAAATAACAGAAGAAAAAAATGAGAGAGAAAAAAGAGTGGACTGTGCCAAAAGTTGCAGTAGTAGTACAATATGAAACACTGAAACACAAAAGAAAAGAAGAAATTATCAAAAATATTTCAGGAGAATTTTCCAGGTATATTTCCAGGTTGAACCACACACACACACACACACACACACACACACACACACACACACACACACGAAAGAATCAATTAGGGCCTCACCAAACATATATTGTCATGGAATTTAAGAATACTGGGGCACGCATGGACTAGAGACATGTCTCAGCCATTAATGCTCTTCCAGAGGACTCAGGGGTCAATAGCAGCATCTACACATGATGGTGCATAACTCTAGTTTATAATTCTAGTCCCAAGGGATCTGGTGTATTTTCCTGGCCTCTTTCTGCTCTGGGAATACACATGGTATGCATACATACACTCATGCAAGCTCATAAAAAAAAGAACATTGGGGAAAACTACAAGCTTAGAAATGGGGGAAGAAATCATGTCATGTACAAAAGATCAGAAATGAAACTGCAGGGATTGGAGAGATGGCTCAGCAATTCACTGCATTCACTGCTCTTGCGGAGGACCCCAGTTTGATTCCCAGGCCCCCACATGGTTGTCCACAGCCATCTGTAACTCTAGTCCCAGGGAATCTGGTATCTTCTTCTGTACTCTGTGGGCACCAGGTACACACATGGCACACATATATACATGCAGGCAAAACGCTCATACATGTAAAATAAAATAAATGAAACTACAAAAAAAAAGAAAAAAGAAATGAAACTACTTCAGAGTTGTAAAACAACAAAAGAAGCCAGAAGGCAAGGGCACAGTGCATCCAAACATTTGAAGGAAAGCCAATTTTTCCTGATAAATTTCTATTTAGCTACACCAAAATAAAATAAAATTCATGTGATATGCTAGAACTCAAAATTTTATCATTTATCATCTCATTTTCAGTTAGCTATTTCAATATGTGCTATATCAACAAAGAACAATTAAACCATTAAAGAAGGAACACAAAATGCAGGGATCACTCAGAGACAAAGTTTTACAGAATGATCCATATACGGTAGTCAGTCCAATTTGGAAAAATGTTTTCAAAGAGTATTTAATAAAGAAATTGAACAACAAAAAAGAGTAATGATGATTTTTAACAGATTTTAAAAGTGCTGCCTTTTCCGAGAAGTCTCTTCGCTGGAGAGTCTAGCTGGCAGAAAGTGGGTAAGGCTCCTAGCTCTGACCTCTTGGGCTTTCACCTTTACATTGGCTCTGTGTTTCTTATTTAATAAGGCGGTTGGTTACATCTACACCCACCGCCACCGTCAGACCCCCCACCACCACCCTCAGGCCCAATGCCATCATCAGGCCCACCGCCATCCTGCACCACCAAGAGGGTGTAAATAAAAACTACGGGAAGAATCAAGATGGCGGCTGCCACTGGTGGGCCGTGTGTGAGAGCAAAATAGGATGAACTGATGTGGAAGTAAGAGGAACAGGGCCACAAAGAAAGACGTCAAAAAAGGTATACTGAAAAAGTGAAAGATAAAAGCTCAGAGAAAAAAGATAGAAGGATTAATTTAAGTTAAGAAAAGCTGGCTAGAGCATCAGTTTCTCTGCCTTCCTCGGGAATCGCGGTTTGGATCAATCCTTCCTGTGCGGTCTCCCCAGGCCTGCGGGTGAGCGGATCGCCGGACGCACGGGTGAGAGGCGCAGTAGGAGTGGTCGTAGCGAGCACAGGGAAGGAGCAGCGGCTGGGGGCTCCCCGGGTGACCCTTTGGGGCACGACAGAGCTGGGTGAACGCAAGAAGAGGAGCTACAAGGATCAGGGACACCTGTACCCGCACAGTGGATGTTAATCACCTTGCTGATTGCTTCTCAATTGGGAACTAGTGGAGAGCGCAGCGCCCTGCAAGACCTGAGCTCCGCGGCAGGGATCAGTGCAGCTGTGGCTACAGAGGCAATGAGGGAGGACGCCGCGGTGCTCCCCGGAATCTGAAGGATCGAGGAGCCAGAGAAGGAGGAGGACATCAGGGGCCAGCCACCCAGCTATACAGCAAGCCACGGAGTAAGAGGTGTCTTTGGATCCTGTATTTCAAGAAGTTCTCAAAAGAACTTATTAAGACCACACAACCACCGAACCAGATCACCAGAATCGTAAATGTATACCTCACCGACTGAGAACAGGGGTGGTCAGCTTGCCCAGAGAACCAGATTTTTAGTTTCTCATTTCCCAGTGCTTGAAGTTTCTCATTTCTGAGGCTTAGAGGTGTAAGCCTGAAGGGTTAGGGTCTCACACCATCTGCACTGAGCAGAGAAAGAAATGAGTAGATGCCAGCGGAAAAATACAGGCAACAACATAAAGACCTATATGACAACACCAGAACCTACCGACCCTACAATTTTAAGTCCTGAACATACCAAGAACAGAAGAAATTAATCCTAACAATGACTTAAAGAAGATGATAGAGGCCCTTAAAGAAGAAATAAAAAATATTCTTAAAGAGGAAATAAAAAATTTCCTCAAAGAGGAAATGAAAATCTCCATTAAAGAGGAAATAAAAAAATTCCCTTAAAGAGGAAATGAAAAACTCCATTAAAGAGGGAATAAAAAACTCCCTTAAAGAGGAAATGAAAAACTCCATTAAAGAGGAAATAAAAAATTCCCTTAAAGAGGAAATGAAAAACTCCATTAAAGAGGGAATAAAAAATTCTCTTAAAGAGGAAATGAAAAACTCCATTAAAGAGGAAATGAAAAACTTCCTTAAAGAGGAAATAAAAAATTCCCTTAAAGAAATGGAAGAAAAAACAAACGAAAAATTGGAAGAAAGCAAAGAAAGCCAAGAAAAAATAATTAAACAGATGAAAGAAACATTCCAAGATCTGAAAAAAGAAATTGAGACAACAAAGAAAACACAAGCTGAGGGAATGCTGGAAATAGAAATCCTGACTAAACGAACAGGAACTACAGAAACAAACATAACCAACCGAATACAAGAGATGGAACAGAGAATCTCTGACACTGAAGACACAATAGAGAAAATAGAGTCATCAGTCAAAGAAAACACTAAAGACAAAAAAGTAGTAACACAAAACGTTCAAAAAATCTGGGACACCATGAAAAGACCAAACCTAAGAATAATAGGGATAGAAGAAGGAGAAGAATACCAACTCAAAGGCACAGAAAATATATTCAACAAAATCATAGAAGAAAACTTTTCTAACCTAAAGAATGAAATACCTATGAAGATACAAGAAGCTTACAGAACACCAAATAGGCTGGATCCAAAAAGAAAGTCATCTCGCCACATAATAATCAAAACATTAAACATACAGATCAAAGAAAAAATATTAAGAGCTGCAAAGGAGAAAGACCAAGTAACATATAAAGGCAAACCTATCAGAATAACACCAGACTTCTCAATAGAGACTATGCAAGCTAGAAGGTCCTGGACAAATGTTATGCAGACACTAAGAGACCACGGATGCCAACCTGGACTATTATATCCAGCAAAACTCTCAATCACCATAGGCGGAGTAAACAAAATATTCCATGATAAAACCAGATTTAATCAATACCTATCCACAAACCCAGCCTTACAGAAAGCACTAGAAGGAAAAATTCAACCTAAAGAAGGAAGATGAAGTCCTCAATACAGTCTGAAGAGGATGATTTTGTTCCAGAGCTACATAGAAATGTTCACCCGCGAGAGAGGCCCGATTGGGAAGAAACACTTAGTGCGATGATAAACCAGTTTCATATATACGTATATAGTATATGTAAGTAAAGGTGACTGAAGAATTACTCACAGGAAAATAGTACAGTATGTTTTGTTGCTTTGTATGTTTATTGAGTAGATGTTTCCAGGTACTGTTTTAGATGCTGTAGGTAGAGAGGTAGAATATAATGTGAAATAACCATTGCTGGCTGTATGAAAAGGCTACAGATGGCCTTTGTGAGAAGGCGAGATATGAGCAGACACTGGAGAGTGTAAAGGAGCAATAGTATGTTTATCTGGGAACACATTAGGTAATGGAAGAACAAGTTAAATAAAGGCTATGTCATAGAATTAAAAAAATAAATTAATTAATTAATGCACAAAAGAACTGAGTAGCTGCCTTGTCAAAATGACAAGGTGGCCAGAAATGGTGGCCAAGTTTATGAATAAGTGTTCAGTGTCAATTGTTGTCAGGGAAATGCAAATTAAAATTACAATGGATTATCAGGGTACCTGTGTTACCTAGCAAGGAAACTGAATAGAAACAACAACATGATCTCATTGGTAAGAATGTAAATTGTTTTACCCACTGTAGAAAACTGTATGTTGATTCCTAAAAGAGAAAAAAAATGTGGAACTATTATATATATGACTGAGCAGCACCACATATGCTTATATAGACCAAGGATTGTTTTTTCACACACACACAAAAAAAATAAAAAATAAATAAATAAATAAATAAAAGTGCTTAGTACCTGCCCAGTGCCCCCAAAGAGAGGTGACTATGTGTCACTGAGACTTAGGTTAATTATTCTTTCTTTTGCTTTAATCCCCTGCCCTCTGCCAGGCTACCATGTTATGCTCATCACTGGAGTGCTTTTTCTCTCCCTCTGTTCCACTCTCTAAAACCTCTGATGTTCTTCTTTTCTGGACTCTTTTTAGCTGAAGCTTCAGTGCCTTCCCACAGTCACCAACCTTCAAGGGTAGCTTTTTTCCAGTTAGTTTGCTTTTGGTCCCTGAGAAGCTGGAGGTCCATCTGTGGATGCTGCTAATTTGACAACTTAGCTCAACATAAATATTCTTGATCTCACTGATTCTTGATCGTATTAATGAAGATCAATAGCATATGAATCTCCAAGAATTATCTCAAGTAAGTAACTGAAATATGTGAATAATAAGAGGATCCATGGGAAAAATTTAAGAGAATATATTTCTTTTATATTTTTTGAGGTGATTCTCTGTACACTATCAAAAGTAGAGCTGAGAACTTGAATACTCCCTCAAGTCTTAAAGGAAACCTTCCAGGGACTCTGGCTACACATTCACTTGGACAACTACAAAGCAGGCTGCTTACATGCTTGGTAAACACTGCTCTAAACAATGTTGGGTATTAACTCTTCCATCTCCTCAGTCTTAATTGTCCTTGGATTCATTTACTTTTTTATCTGGGCATGCTCCTATCTCAGATATTTCTCACCTCCCTGTCTCTTAGAACAAAGATTTTGCCTTGTGTAAGAAACTCTTGTGACAGAGCAGGAGCAAAAGTGATGTGCCCTTTTCCTGATTAATATAAAAATTGGAGATATTTCACTGGGGTTGATTTATTTAGCCAGCCAAAATATTGTAAAGTTATTTTTGTTGATATTTGCTGTCATCTTGAAAGGAGCTAACTTTGTGTTGTCTTTATTTTTCATTTTCTTCCTGCTTATGGGAACAACTTCCCATGTGAGAACTGTGGTCAATACTGGGGTCTCACACTAAGTACCCCCCCCCAGCCTTCCTTTTCTGCTTCATTGCTGATCTGCTCCTGTTAATCTTCATTTCTAAATAGTTGTTCTTTCTCTTTAAAGCATTTCCCCCACAGTCTGTCTCATGTAGCCCAGGCTAACATTGAACTACCTATTTAGTTGCTTCCACCTCCTTCGTGGCAGCATTACAGGTGTGTGCCACCATGCCTGGTTTATGTAGTGCTGAGGATATCAAATCTGAGGCTTTGTGCAGGATTGGCAAGAACTCTATCAGTTAAGCAACATCCCCAGCCCTAAAACTTATTAAAAACCTACAGTGCAGAACCTAAGGGACTAATTTCCCATTTCTTTGGGTTAGAACACTCCAATATTTCTCTGGAGTGTATTATCACCTTGGTTTGCTAAATAAATTTCTACTTAAGCTGAAAAACAAGCAAACTAAAAAGAATTAACAAAATACCTGAGATGCTTGCATGTGTTAAGGAGAAATTCAGATAATTAGGAAAGGGAACTGAGTTAACAACAAGAACATAAAAACATGAGTAGCATGTCTACGGTTCTACCAGGACCTGCACTCTCTGCCAGCAACCACAGATTCCTTCTGCACCCCATCAAATCTCCTGATCCAGTCAGATCTCCCACATACTTCTCTAGGATCTACTCTGGTGACTTTCCCTGATCCTTCTCTTCCACACTTTCTCCTGAACTTGCCAGATCTATAACAGGCCCCACATCAATTGCCCTAGCTTTGACTAGGCATTCCTACCCGCACAGCAGCCTCTTTCTACACCTCTGCCAGGACCCACTCTACCTACTTCCTGACCCATAGAACACTTCCACACCAAACACAATCTTTCCAGCAATTATTTCCAGATTTACCCTCACAATCAAGGGTTGGGCCAGGAGGCACAGCCTATATACCATCACCGTCTCCTTTGTCCACCTATTTAATTTCACCCAAAGAATTTCAGACATTTATGCCCAACCCCACTACAAATCCTACTCTGTCCCTGTCAGTCTTACAGAAGTTCTCATTGCAAAAACATAAACAATATGAACGATCAAGCAAGTATCTTCTCTACAAAATCTACCAGTCTTTGAGAAATTTTGCCAATAAGAATTACCAAGAAGAAAACCACTACGTGGATTTTAGGAGAACAATCATAAATTCCATCCAAGAATTTACAGAAAACACAAAGAAACAGCTGCTCAATGAAATCAAGGAGAAAGAGCTGAAGGTAAATGAAAACCTGAGTGATGCCCAAGAGAACACAAACATAAGGCTGACGGAAGTGTCAAAAACAATCCAGGACTTCAGAGTGAAATTCAATAAGGATATAGAAACACTGAAATGGACTCAGGCTGAAATGAAGATGGAACTGGAAAACCCAATAGACCAACTAAAAGCTCAAAGGAAAGCTATGTAAGTAGAATGAATCAGGTAGAAGATAGAGTATATGGTATGAAAATAAAATAAATGATCTAGATCAAATATGCAGAAACATTTTTTCTTAAATGGGAAAGGAACACATAGGAAATGTAGGACACCATGAAAAAAGCAGTCAAACTGTAAGGCATAGATGAGGGAGAATGCCAAATCAAGTGGAGGTATAGAACAGATCCTCAACAAGAACATGGAAGAAAGAATAAAAATAAATGGCATAATGATGCAAAAAGTTATAAAAACAAGAACAGCTGGGTAGCGGTGGCACACGCCTTTAATCCCAGCACTCAGGAGGCAATGCCAGGAGGATCTTTGTGAGTTTAAGGCCAGCCTGGTCTACAGAGCAAGATCCAGGACAGACACCAAAACAACATGGAGAAACCCTGTCTCAAAAAACCTATATATATCCAACCCAGTCAATGGGAAGAAATAATAAGACTGAAATAATAATATAAAAATAAGTCCAAGGCCAGGTGCATTCACAGCAGAATTCTATCAGGCTTTCAAAAAGTTCTATGATCAATCCTGTTTAAACTACACACAAGAAAGAAGGAGAAAAGGGAGAGGGATGAAGGGCGGGAAGGAGGGAGGGAGAGACAAAGAGAGAGGGGCAGAGAGAGAGAAAGGGAGAAAGAAAGAGATGGAGCAACTCCAACCTCCACCTACCAAAACAGTATCAGTCAAATACACAAGGAAGGCAGGTAGAGACTACAGGCCAATATTACTGATGCATAGACCCAAAAATACTCAATAAAACACTTGCAAACAAAATATAGACATACATCAAAAAGATAATAAACCGCGTCCAAGTTGACTTTATCCTTGATATTCAAGGATGGTTCATTGAATACAAGTCAATGTACTAAATCACACAAATGGGCATAAAAGACACAATCACATGATTATCTCAGTAGATGCAGAAAAAGCCTTTGACAAAATCCAACCTGTCTTCATAATAAAAGTCCAGAAAATGTAGGGCTAGAGGGAAGATATCATGTACTTCGAAAGTAGGGCCCAGAGGCCCCTAAGGTGGAACTGACCTGAATGCTTCCTCCCTGGGGACTAGCTTTCATAGTAACAGAAGGCACCATGCAAACTTCCAAAAGAGGAAATCAACAAATGGCCCAACCCAGTCACTATGAATTTGAAGCATAATAATAGCAGGATAATCCTAAGGGCCGGCATACCTTGGTGGTAAACAACATTCTATTGGAATTAAGACCTGTTCGACGAGAAAAAAAAAAAACATATCTAGTACTGGGAACCTAGCTAAGTAATCAGTGCTAGTGAAGTCATGAATCTTGGAGGAGAACCTACAATGACTATTTTACTAAACCAGCATAATCCCTAAGAATAACAAACGTTTTCCTATACCCACAAATAAGTATATTCTTTACCCCTTAGCAAGGAAGCTTCTCTTTGCAACAGATAGAGACCATTACAGAAAACAACAACCACATAAAATGCAAAGTTGTGGAGCCCAGTCATAATGGATATGTCTACAAAATAGTCCTTCTCCTAAGGCTCAGATAATATTGCAGAAGAAAGGCTGGAAAAAGCCAGAGCACCAGTGAGTTTGCTGTGAGATTGTGTCTCCTAGGAATGTCAGAAGCTACACCTATAAAACCTCACCAATATGACTGTCTAATCATGAGCTGAACAAGGACAGGGGGAGTCCACTAGGCCTCAACCCTACACAAAGAACTACAGTCAACTAAAGAATCCTGAAAGCAGGAGAAGTAGTTTTCCCTGAGGGAAGAACACACCAATTGGTTGTCCAATACCAAATGGTCAGCCTTGAAAACATACATACAAATGATATTATATAGACTGAACAAGTTCTATTTACAAAAACCATGATCAATCACAATGCAGAGTTGTTAGCTCCATCCCCCTGTATATATCTACAAAACACTCATGTAGATAAGGCTCAGGGAAAATTGCTGAAGACAGAGGAAAACAATACTGTAAGGGCCAGAGGAACAGTTTGCTGTGAGATTTTTGTCTCCTAGTAATGTCTGAAGCTACACCCATAAAGTGTACACACATGTAATGTACACACATGACTGCTGAAACATGAGCTGAACAAGGACAACAATAAACATGTTAAGGTGGACAGGGGAAAGCCCATTAGGCCTCAACTTTATACAAAGAACTACAGGCAACTAAGGGATACTGAGAGTGGGAGAAACGGTCTTCCCCAGGGAAGAGAACACCAAGACGTTATTCAACTCCAAAAGACTGGCTCTGAAAATATATAAACAAGTAACATTATATAGACTGAGCAGGTTATATTTAGGAAGATATATGTATATACCTATACATAACAACAATTATGGGAAAATGAGGCCATGAATTTGAGAGAGAGCAAGCAAGAGTCTATGGGAGAATTTAGAGAGTAGAAAGGGAAGGAGGAAATAATAATGAAAGACCTGAGTAGCTTTAAGAAAAAGCAAACATTAATTTCAGAAAAAAAATCAGAAGAAAGAAAATAATAAATGCAACATATTATATCCTTTAGTTACATACTTATACTTAGGTCAAGTCTAAATTCTGCACAAACATACAATAGTCAACATAGTGTAAAGAAGTCTGAGCTCATGTGATGAAGAGAAAGAGAACTATACTCTGAAGATATCAATATTTAAATTTTGAAAACAGAAATGGAGGAAAAATAAATGGTGATATATACTCAAAGATACAGGTCAAAGATTTTCCAATTTGTCTGTAATAATTTTCACAGAATTTAATATGTGGGAATATAGATCTACATACAAACTTTAATGAAGTTTTTAAATTTTTGAAGTTAACTACCTCATAAATTACAACATGCAACTTCTTTTTTCACATGCATTTTAACATTTTTGCCTGCAAATTTATTCTAATTGACTTATAAAATATGATGTAATAAGGCATTAATTTGCATAATGTTACTTGTATGTATGTTTTCAGGGCTGATAGTTTGGTACTGGATTTACCTTATACTAATAAAGGATTCAAATGTGTGTTTGAGAATTGCTGACTTATTGATTGATCCTCGTGTTATGACATGTGGTTTTTTAATATCCAAAGTTTGAAATAATGTAAATTTCTTAGCTATGCAATAAATAGAAATTTAAATGCTGAGTTTCTAAAATAGACCTCCTTTGTCAAGACTGTGCTAGACAATTTCTGGTAAATGCATTTTTCTAGACCAATTGGAGCACTGTACTTTGGAACTTCTAATTAAGGACCAGGTTTTCTTTTATTACATGTATACTATCATAAGCTAGTATTAAATTATACACTATTTCCTTTTCTTTGTATACTTTTTGCCTTAAATATAAATTTCTTGAAATGAGAATTTTGTTGTCTTTTCATTAAATATTTGTAGTTACAACATTCCCTAGTACATAGTAGGTGCATAATACTTATTGAATAAATAAATTAATTTTTCACTATCGAGAACTTTTATTAGAGATACTGAGGAAATACTCAAACGATCACAGCACATCAATACAGGATGAATTTATATTACAAACAATATATGTTTATATATGTAATATATATATATATATATATATATATATATATATAATGTGTGGATTGTAGATATTATACATTTCCATGATTCATATTGGACTTTTTAAAGAATTATTTATTTTGAATATATAGGTGTTTTTCCTGCATGCATTTATGTGTACCATATAAACACCTGGTGCTCTCAGAGATCAGAAGCAGCCTAGAATCCCGGGAACAGTAGTTACAGATGGTTGTGAGCCACCATGTGGGTGCTAGGAAGTGAACCCAGATCCTCTACAAAAGCAGCTGGTGCTGTTAAATGCTGAGCCATCTCTACAGCTCCTATAATGGGTTTTTAATAAAAAGTCCTGATAATTGACATTAAACAATATTTTTCCTTTAAGTCTAATTGTAATTTTGTTTTACTTTGATATAGTTATATCTGTAAGAAACATTGCCTTTAGACTCACTTTACAATAGCAGTTGTCCTTTATAAAACATTATCTAAATGAGATATTATGGCGGTTAAGCAATTTTTGTTTCCAATTCATTTTAGTTCTTTTTAAAATCAGGAAGAGGCATGTAGATTGAGAACTGTTCTAAAATGACCTTGTTCTTTCCTGTATAAAATTTACAGCCTTTTCATTATATCCCCAATATTTTTATCACACATATGCGATGCTCTAAGCATTTTGGTGAGAGGCATTCCATGAATAAAATGTAACAGTGTCAGTAAAATTTGTAAGAAGGATACCTCAGGCGTACTTGAAATACAGCACAATTCTGACACTTCACACTTATAATAATTCATACTCCAGGGGGCCTTTTTTCATTTTGTATATTGGCAAGCTTGAAAACCAACACAGACAAGATGGGTAAATTTCCTAAGCCCATGAGCCATATTTCTAAAAAGAATGTGTTAAAGCTGCTTTTTACTCATACATGACATTTTCAAAAGATCAGATCAAGGAATGGCTCCTCAAGCACAAACTCTTTACCCTTTGGTGATGTCACAACACTGCCAAAGAGTTCTCATAATTCATAAATATGAATTTATATCATATTACTCACAGAAACCAAGAAAAAACCTCCCTGACATACATTAGTTTATATATAATGTTGGGTCACCTATTAAAACAACCATATAGATTCCCAAAATAAATCATTTCTTACAAAAAATGTGGGGATTTTTGTGAAAATGTATAGCATGACTACAATTTCAATGTTCATTAAAATTGGATGAATATCTGGACGATTAAACATTCAACATATTCTTAAAAGTGTTTTTCCCAGAAATACTGTATTCTTAATTCACAATTCAAATCTGACCCACAAGGAGTTGCCAATAGTATGTGACCTTCTAAAGGACACTTGCTATCACCAAAGACATTGGTAACCTCCCAGTTGTAAACATCATCTTCAGCTACTTTCTGAGGCTTTGTAGCTGAAGTTTTCCTGTGCTCACTCAGCACCAAGGTCCCATAGACATTTATAAAATTTCTGTGTCCCACCTGGTCCTATATCTGCTCAGACCCAAGTAAACACACAGAGGCTTATATTAATTAAAACTACTTGGCCATTGGCTCAGGCCTACCATTGACTAGCTCCTATACTTAAACTCAGCTCATTTCTGTTAATCTATAAATCGCCACATTTTCTGTGCCTTTACCTGTGTGCCATTACATGCTGCTCCCTGGACAGTGGGCTGGCATCTTCTGACTCAGCCTTTCTCTTCCCAGAATTCTCCTTGTCTGCTTATCCCGCCTATACTTCCTGCCTGGCTACTGGCCAATCAGCGTTTTATTAAACCAGTGTACAAAAGCATTATCCCACAGCAAGGCTTCTTATTTTAATACTGTCCCTGGTATTTGAAACTGCTGAATCATTTAAAAATCATGTATACTTATGATAAATAATATGAACACAATAATAGTATTTCAACAGTTGTAGTAGGTGACTTCAGCCTTTGACTTTGAGAGTTAGGAAAGATTTCCATAGGACATCATGTTCAATCTGAAACTAGAATAACTACTAAAGTCATCAAAGGCAAGGGATTGTGAAGTCAATGATAACCAAGCTACAATCCATAGAACCACAGAAGATAGGGACACAGTAAGTGACTAGAGGGTACAGATAGATCTCATTAGGAAAGGGAAATAGAATAGATAGTTATGGATAGATGAGGAGCATTGGAATAGGGGAAGAGAGAGTGTGGTGGAAGGGAATACAGGGGAGACAGCTAACATTAAGGGTCATTTGAGAGTTATTGCAAAAACCTAATATATTAGAGACTTCCTAAAACGTGTACATATATACAGGTGATCTAAATGAAATTGCCAAATAATGGGGAAAACAGAGTCCCAACTGGCCATCTCTTGTCACCAAATACATCTTCAAATATCAGGATTGGGTTGCATCAAATTGAATTTTTGGCCAAAGAGATGTTGTCACATGAATCCCCAAACAACCCAGGTTGTTGCCAAGACTATAGGTTGGTTTTTACAAACTGATGGCAAGGCCCCATTGCTGAAGACAACACCTACACAACTCATTGAAGTATGGAGATGTTGAGGTGGTGCCTACATAGAGGCTTCATCCCTATGCTCCAGTGTCTTTGTTATGGGAAGGTACTGTGCATAATCTCAAAAGAGAAACATAAACATCAACCCAGCCACACTCTTTCTATAATGGTGAACTGCCTGCAAGATATGCTAGGGCAAAGGTGACACAAAGTTTGTGGGAGTAACCAATCAATACTTGATTTGTCTAAAGGCTCACTCCATGAGATAAAACCCATAACTGCTTGGGTGACCAAAAACTGGAGACTAGATACCCCAGGGACCTAGAATAAAACCAAATAACACTTGTCTAAAAAAAGAAAAAAATGTGATGATAAAACAACTCCTAATGCTATGCTCATAGATCAGTACCTTGCTCAGCCATTATCAGAGATGATTCCTCCTGCAGTGGATGGGTACAAATATATAAATCTACAGCCAGACATTACACAGAGAGTGAAAGACCTTGGAACACTCAGCCCAAATGGGATGTTTCCATCAAATCCTTCCCCTGAGAGCTCAGGGAACCCTGAGGAATATGAGGTAGAATGTAAAAGTTAGATTGAGTGGAGGACACCAAGTAAAATAAGCCCTATAAATCAACATGAGCAAATCTGATGTGAACTTACAGAGACTGAGACAGCATGCACATGGTCTGCACAGATCTGCACAAGATCTTCTGTATCTATATTACAGCTTCCAATTTAGTATTTTTATGAGATTTCTGACTGTAAATGAGTGGGTCTCTGACTCTTGTGACCTCTCTTAAGCTTTTTTTTCCTTTTCTTGGTTTGCCTTGTTCAACTTCAAGGTGATAGTTTATGTTTTATAGTATTACATTTTATTTTGTTATATTTTTGAAAAATATGAATGATGGATGGATGAATGAATGGATGAAAACCTAGCCACTAGGATAAAGCTTGCCAACTGAACTATCACTTATATCTGCTGAGAGAGGGAAAGTCAGTTTTCTCCAATAGAGCGACATTAGGTATATCAATCACTCCACAGCAGTTCTCATGTTCAGTAGTAGTTTATCAACATATAATGACCCCCACAGTTTTTTTCTTCTTTTTCACTTTTTTTTTGCAAGAAGAGAAAAACAAGGTGATCTAAGTACATTCACCATGGTAAGAGGTTTGAAATACATTTTTGGCAGAATTTTCCCTGAAGTTGGTGATCATTCATTGATTTATACATTAATCCCTAGATTTTTGAAACAAAGTCTTACTATGCAGCTCTGGCTGTTCTAGAACCCTTCTATGTTGTTCAAGTGAGCCTTAAACTTGTATACATTCTTCTATTTTAACCGTTCCAAAGCTGCACATTGCAAGTATGTGCCACTGCACCCATCCCTAAGTCTTTTAACTAGCCCATAAATGTGTTAAGCTCTTTCGATTAAAAAAACTTAGACTCCTTTGTCTCTCTCATCCCCACTGTCAACCTCTGTGACCTTCTGCCAATGCCGCATAGAAAGACTACACTCTTTCTAAAATGCCATTACAGCAATTTCTTTACTGATATCACTGATTTCTGATTCGTTTCCCACAAATTATCCTCAGCTCATAGAAAAATATAAATTACTACACTACTCCCTCACTTAACACATCAAACAATTAGATTAATAGGTAGTCTAAGTATGTATTGATGCTGTTTTCTAAAATGGCTCTATCACTTAACACTGCATCAGGAATGGCTTGTACTTCCAGGTAGTGCATACCTTTATCAACATTCTGTATCAGCAGCCTTTTGAATGTTAGCTGCATAAGTCAGTATGTTATATTTGCATCCCCCATATGAAAATTTTAGAGCCTTGAGCTCCTTTGGTAGGCCATTTGTTTTCCTTTTTGCAAATGGAAAATTCAGGTGTTTTTGCCTGTTCCTCACTAAACCATTTAGCTCTGTTTTTTATTTCTAAGATTTCCTTATCTATACTTGAAAGGAAACTATGAAAAGATCTAATAAATGAAGATATGTACAAGTACAAAGTAAAAATTTAGTGTTGAGACCATTTTCCATAAAAGTAGAACCCCTGAGCATGGATGTGTCCTCAGAAAAGGACCCTTTCTATGATCTCAGGAAAATGGCTTGAAATTTTGTCACAGCCTTTTGTCTCTAAATAGAAAAAATGGTCTCACAAGAAGGTTATATATTAAGATGGTACTACATATAGCTTTTGAGTCCAAGTTATCCTAACTAATAATAACAGTTTCTTTTTTCTTATTTTAGTCTATTGGAGTTGGGATCTCATATATTCAAGACTGGCTTCCAACTTTTTAAGTTGATATGATGCTAGGGATCAAATCTAGGATTCTGTACATTCTAGTTAGGCACTCTACAAACTGAGTCATACCCACAGTCTCTGTGGCTGTGTGTTTTCTAACATTAGATCATAACATAAGAGTGAGCTCTTAACTTCCTGCTTGGGACAGTGAGAGAAACAACCAAAACCCACTGTTCATGTATTTTAATGATCCAAGCATACTAGTTGCAATAAAAAAAAATCTCTGATGAGGACATTGCAATAATCTGTCTAAATGAGGAAATTAACATCAGAATATAATACTCAAAAAAACAGAAACAGACCACAAAAATCTTTAAGGCAACAGAAAAATATTCTTAAATTATTAAAACACATAGTAGGTACTATAATAAAAACTAACATTCTATGAAAACAAGAGAAAATAGGCTTGGGAATAAACTGATTATGACTTGTATAATAAAATCTATCTTCGATGTATATAAATTGTCTGAATGGGATATGAAATTGGCTGATCTTTATGGTGATATTTTCTTTGTACCAAAATGTTATTTGTATGTTAATAAATAAAGTTGCCTGGGGGTCAGAGCTATTAGCAAGCCATAGGAAAGCAGGGCAGTGGTGGTGTACGTTTGTGATCACAGCACCTGGTAGACAGAGCTAGGTAAGTCTATGTGTGTTCAAGGATACAGCCAGCATTGGATACACATGCCTTTAATCTCATTACCAACCATAGAACACCTGGAGGTCTATACAGACAGGCTGTAATGAGGCAGTCCTGTGGTTGGGTTTACAACCAATGAGAAGGCAGAACAGAAACTATATAAAGACTTTAACACAGGAAATACGAGCTCCTTCGGAGAGGTAGGACCACTGCAGGAGGAAGGGTAAGGTTTTGGCTCTTAGCTCTGACCTCTTGGCTTTCTTCTTTGCATTGGTTCTGTGTTTCTTATTTATACGACGGTTGGTTACATCTACAGATCTTTAAAATCCCATTTAGTGCTGTCATTGATTCTAAAGTCACAGAAACTTTCATATTAATATTCTGTTTAAAAATGTGCCAAGTGAACAGAGGAATTCTGTTATGTTTCTCCCCTTTTGCTTTGTCTCATAGTGCTGTAGACATGATCCCAGCAGTTCTAGCTAAATTGAGCTTTGTAAAATATCTACTATTTACATATTGAAAGTGGAAATGAGAAACATAATGTGGAAATACAAGTCTCTACAGAGACAGAGTAGTTAATCTTCCTTTCTTTTCCTCTTCTTGAGACAGGGTCTTTGTATATAGACCTTGATGTCCTATAACTTACTATATAGCCAGCATGGCCTCCAAGTTACAGAGATCCACCTGCCTCTGCCTCCCAATTGCTGGGGTCAAATGTATGAGCCTTGACCCATTTTTCTATTTCAATCTTTGAACCAAGGCTTGAATTCTTTGATCTAGTGTAGTGGGGTACACACTACTGCAACATCTTACTGATGGGAATTTCACCACTTCATGAAAACCGTGCAATTTAATTTAGGAGCATTTTTAACTAAATGATACTTAAACTGAGGCCAAATTAATTTTTATAAGCATTTTCAGGCCTTCTTTTTGCATTTATTCAGATCAACCATTACCTTTCTACAAAATGACATGAAAAACAGATACACCCATTCACCTTCCAAATCTAATTTGGCCAGCCCCTTTTACTAATGACCTAGTGGCATCATTTTAAATATCTTAACTATTTTTTTCCTGACCTAGCTCATCATTTGCTTTTGTATAAATGTGACAGTAGCATCCAAACACATTGTTTGTATGTGTGTTTTGTTGTTGTTGTTGTTATTTTATGGCCTTCAGTGGCAGCACAGCCAGGATATCACCATAGTCTTACAGTGGCACAGGCTGCTCAGATCAATATGGCCTCTGGTGAGTGACCCCAGCACAGCAACATGGATTTAGGCTGCAGCACAGATCATGGGCATCCTCATAGCCTTTGGTGGTAACACAGACATCGGCTACAGGCTGCAGAAGGACCACAGACCCAGACATGGCCCTCGGTGGCGGCACAGGCCCCAACATCACCATGGCCTTAGGTGGCAGCACATGTCACTCAGATCAGTATGGCCCCCAGTGGCAGCACAGCTCACAGACATCAATGTGGCTTCAGGCTGTAGCACAGACCATGGACATCTGTATGGCTCTCAGTGGTGACATGGGCCACAAACATCAATATGGCCCCCAGCAAGGAGCTGGCAAGGCCCTGGTGGTTAAGCTTGGTGCTTCCACTATGACTACCTCCACAATGTTGGTATATGTAGTCAGCCAAGGGGAAAATGTTGAACATTTCAAAATACATAAAGCAAAATTATGTAAATATAGGAAAAATCAAAATTAAATCCAATAACAGAAGAATTGTGCACCCCCAATCTCTGGATGATCAAACAAAGAAAACAAAAGAATAAATTAGAAATAGCTTAAGTTCCTGATCCCACTGCTAGGAGCCCCACAAACAGACCAAGCTATACAACTGTCACATACATGCAGAGGGCCTAGGTAGATCCCTATGCAGGCTCCCTAGCTGTGGGTCCAGAGTCCAGAGTCAGTGATCCCTCACTATCTCAGGTCAGCTGTCTCTGTGGGTTCCCCTGTCATGACATTGACCCCTGCCCCAGGCTTCTACAATCCAGGACTCCCAGAGCTCAGCCTGGTACTTGGCTGTGGATCTCTGAATCTGCTTCCATCAGTTACTAGATGAATCCTCTCTGATGACAATTAGGATAGTCACTAATCTGATTGCAGGAGAAGGTCATTTCAGGCATCCTCTCCACTATTGTTAAGCCAAGGTCATCCTTGTGGAATCCTGGGAGTTTCCCTGGCATCAGATTTCTCCCTAACCCCAAAATGCCCCCCATCAAGATATCTCTTTCATAATTATCTCCGTTCCTCCTGCCCCCAACCTGCCCTGCGTGACCTCTTTTGTTCCCATACTCCCAACCCCACCCTGTTTACTCTGCCCCCAGTTTACCCACATCTCTTCTATTTCCCCTTCCCAGGAAAATCAATGTATCTCTCTTGGGGTCCTCCTTGATATCTACCTTCTCTGGAGCTGTGGACTGTGGTCTGGTTATCCTTTGTTTTACATCTACTATCCACTTATAAGGGAGTACATACCATGTTTGTATTTCTGAGTCTGGGTTACCTCACTCAGGAAGATATTTTCTAGTTCCATCCATTTGTTTGCAAATTTCATTGTCATTTTTTTTTACAGCTGAGTAATACTCCATTGAGTAAATGTACCTCATTTTCTTTATCCATTCATCAGTTGTGGGACACCTAGGTTGTTTCCAGGTTCTGGCTATTGTGAATAACCCAATCCCCAAGCTGGTTTGCATCTCCCAACCTTGATGCAGAGGGGGAGGAGCTTGGTCCTCCCTCAACTTGATGTGCTATGCTTTGTTGATTCCCATGGGAAGCCTGCCCCTTCTGAATGGAGACCAAGGAGTGGATGAGGGAGGGGGTAAAAGGGAGGTGGGAGGAAGAAATGAGAGGAATGGAGGGAGGGGTAACTGTAGTCTATATGTAAAATAAGTGAAAAAGTTAATAAAAAATAAAAACAAAATGAATAGCTTAAGTTAAAAGTAATTTTAAAACATCTTAAACTATCACTGTCAAAAATTCTATGATCTATAACAAAGAACTTTCCTTTTTCCCTTCAAAGTGTTTGTAGCATTATTTAAAAATAAAAAAATTAAACAGAATTGTAACAAATCTGCTGTAGAGCATAGGCATGGTATTCCAAGCTTGAAGTTCCAGCACTAGAAAAGCTGAGAAGGGAAAATCACAAGCATGATGCCAGCTTGAACAAGATACACATCCAGGACCAGCATGGTATACATATCAAAACCATGTTTTAAAATACCAAAATAATGAGTTCCACTGTTTTTTTTTTTTTGTAGGCTTTTGGCTTTATTTTGTGGTGTTCAAGTATTTTTTGTCTTACTTGTGTTTGTTTGTTTGTTTTGATTTTCTTTTTCATTTGAAAGAGAGAAATAACAAGAAGTTGGTAGGATAGGGAGGTTGGAAGGACCTGGGAGATGTTGAAGGGGGCATGATCAAAATATATTGTATAAAAATTAGCTATCATAGGACTTCTATAAAACATTAATTAAAAAAGTATAAAAGATTCTAGCCATTTTGAAACACAAAAATTCAATAAAAATACAGCCAGGACTGCGTGGACAACCAATTTACAAAAAATGACACCTAGAGGCCAGCATAGAATTCACAATATCCATGGAGGCAAGTATTGCTCCATTAACCATTTTAGCCTTAAAAATCTTGTCTGTCTATAAAGAGGAGTAAAAAATATTACAGCAAACAACATAGTCAACTCAGGAAAAATTAGATCAAAATAAACCATTATAAGCCAAAAAAGAATTTTTTAAATGAAAAGAAAATGGGGGTTTCATTCAGGAAAGAGTGCATTTGCTTAATACCTCAAGTCTCTGGGTTGATGTCTCAGCATGACTGGAAAATAACAATAAATGCAAATTAAACACTATGTAAGTATAACATGCCTATTTTTTAAAAGTAAAATGAAGTGACTATCACTAGAACTGATGAATAAAAAAAAATGAGTGAACACTTCTTAAGAAGAAATAAAATTGCCAACTTCTTCATAATCCAAAAAAGAAAACCTCAAATATTCCTGATGAGGTTGGAAAAGACATATAAACATAAAATAAAGGTTTCATGTATGAATAATGCATTTATTCTAGTAAATAAGAAAATCTTAATGAAATGGATAATTTTCCAATGAAAAGCAACTAACAAAAATTACTAAGCAAAAGTAGAACATTCAGAAGGGCACTGTGAATATATGCCAATTCAAAAGGAAAAATATAACAAATCAAAGGCTCTAAAATATTTTATGTAGGCCGGGCGGTGGTGGCGCACGCCTTTAATCCCAGCACTCGGGAGGCAGAAGCAGGCGGATCTCTGTGAGTTCGAGGCCAGCCTGGTCTACCAAGTGAGTTCCAGGAGAGGCGCAAAGCTATACAGAGAAACCCTGTCTCGAAAAACCAAAAATATATATATATATATTTTATGTAATATTCATGTGTGTATGTGGTTTTTTATTTAATTTTTTTATTTTTTGAGATTTTTCATTCATGAGTACTGTATTTACATCAATCCCACCCTTCTTTCTCCCCCACTTCTACCATGTTCTGTCCCAATTCCCTCTCAAGTTTAGGACTTCTGCTATAATTATTATTGCAAGAAAACAAAATGTTTATTAAATATAAGTCATAAGGAAAAAGATAGTGGCCCACGTGTTTTATAAGCAACTAGAGACTATTTGTTAAATATTAGAAACCAAAATAATTTTTGGTTAATTTAAACTTTCCCAAAATAAAAACATTGAGCCCTTTAATTTACGCCATAAAGCTAGTAAAATCACAATACCAAAATCCTTAAAAAGACAGTAAAATGAACTGGCTGAGTCATATACAAGTATGGAAATAACTTTAAAAAACTAACAGCAAAGTCAATCCATCACAAGACGGTAAGAACCATGACCAAATCCAGTTCATTTCAGATATATAAAACTGGTTTGACCTGAAGATGACTATTAATGTATGAGCAGGATAACAGGAGACCAGATAAATTTCCAAACGCTTCTCTAATAGTAATATGATAAAATCTTATCAGAGTCAGAGTGTACTTGTTTAACACTGTAACAAGAAACAACAGCCATTCCTACCTTTCTAATTAAGTATAAGAGGCATTAACATCATCATTACAACTTTATATGCTAATTACCCTGATTTGATCATTATATAATTATAAAATGGATGTATACATTATTCTATGTACACAGTATCTATGCACTGAAATATTGCAATGTGCCTCATAAATTTCTACATTTCACATAAATTAAAAAATAAAAAAGAATAGAAAAATATAGAAACATACTTAAATACTTGTTTTACTTAATTTTTTCATTTTTTTTTAAAATTTGTGCTATGTGGTGTGTGCATGTTTGTTTGTGCCCATGTGAAAGCCACATATCAACTTCCGGTTGTCTATAATTTCATCACCTTATTTTTAAGACAGCTCACTCACTGACCTTGGAGCTTGTCATTTATTCTATACTGGCTAGATAGCAAGCCCTCAAGACTCGCTTTTCTCCACCACCACCATCTGGCATTGGGATTACAGATCTGCACTGACCTTTGCCCATTTTTACATGGGTGCCTGGTATCTGAACTCATGTCCTCATGCTTCTACATTAAACATTTATCCACTGAGCTAACTCCTCAGCCAAAAGAAACACATTCAGACTAACAGATAGCAATGCTTAGGAAATTAGAAGGCAAATTAGGTTTTGCTTACAACTGACTTCATGATTCCTAATAAAGTCTCTAATTTAAGTAGTATTTCTTGTCTCACTCACTTCTTATTCTCCTTTGCTTCTCCCTTTATGTTATCACTTTCTAAATGGCGTCTTCCAATGAATACTTTTCTTTACTCTTAACATTTAATTGTTGAGTGACCACATCCAGCACCATCTATTTAAAGATCTATATATTGATGATGCCTCATTGTCTCAAGCATTTCACTATGCTACCAATATTTATAAATTATTTGTAAAATATGCTTTCAAGTCTGTTTCATTCTCAGTAACTGATACTACAATCTAAACAGTTAGTTGCTTAGGCAACACAATTTCTATATAAATGCCTAACTTGACAGCTACTAATGTAATTAGAAATAGATCAGCAAATACCATCGCCATTAATAGCCAAATTTGTGGTGAGCCTGACCATGTTCATGTTAATGCTGTTTAACTATTTACTATCTGGAACAAGCCACCAACTCCTCACTTTTGGTAAATTTTCAAATTAGTATGTTTTCCACACTCAGTACTTTCTTGTATATTCCATCTAAGAGCGAGCCCTATTATTTCAAACACTTACTTTTTGGAGAATAGCATATATGCATACAATGTATTTTGAACATATTCACCCTGACTTCTCTCCCTAATTTCTCCCACATCTACTTGCCACCCCAATTACACCACTCCTCCCAACTTTTTGTTCTCTCTTTTTTTTATATATAACTGCCTAAGTCAAATCTGTGTTGGCTATGTATTCATGCACATGAGGTGACTACTAAGGCATGGGAAATCTACCAAGGATCAGATACTTAAAGAAAACTGACTCAGCCAGAAGCAATCAACATCGGTGGCTCCTTCTCAGGGTAGGAACTCATGAGGCCTTTACTCCTCCATGATAGAATGTTTACTGTCTTATCTTATATGGGGAACCATAGCTGCTGTGAGGTTCTGAGCACAGCAGTTCTGTCACGCAGAACACAGTTTTGGTTTGGTCTTTTTCAACCTCTGATTCTTATAATCTCTCTTCTCCTACTTCCTTAATGGTCCCTGAGCACTTGGTGGGAAGGAGTGCAGTACAGATGTCTTTTTGTGGCTAAGCATTCCACACATACTTATTCTTTTGCACTTTGAACAGTAGTGAGTTTCTGGGTTAACCATCATCTATTTGCCAAAGAAATTTCTTTGATGAGGTTTGAGAGCTGAACTAATTTATGGGTAGGGAGATATACATTTAGAGGAGATTTTGATACTATGCGCATTTAGAGTAATAATTGTAGTAGTTTCACCCTGGGACCTATAAGCTCACTAACGATGAGTTCTTGGCCAGAGTTAAAGTATCAGGAATGAATTTCCTCCTTTGGTATAGACCTTAAATCCAAGTAGAAAGAGATTGTGCTGCTATTGAATCTAAGGGGTACTTTGTAGCTAGAGTTTTCCTGCCTGGCCCACAGTCAGGATAAATCTCTTTCACCTGCCAGTCCCACAGCTGCTCAGACCCAACCAAGTAAACACAGAGACTTATATTGCTTACAAACTGTATGTCCATGGCAGGCTTCTTGCTAACTGTCCTTATATCTTAAATTGATCCATTTCTATAAATCTATACCTTGCCACATGGCTCGTGGCTTACCGGCATCTTTACATGCTGCTTGTCCTGGCGGTTGCTGGCAGTGACTCCCTCCGCCTTCCTGTTCTTTTAATTCTCTCTGTTAGTCCCGCCTATACTTCCTGCCTAGCCACTGGCCAATCATTGTTTTATTAGCAACACATTTGCCATACAGAACACCCCACAGCACTTCCCCCCCCCCCTTTTTTTTTTCAAAAAGGAAGGTTTTAACCTTAACAAAGTAAATTACATATAATTTGGGAATTTGGGCGTAGCTTCTCTTACTACTTCCTGCTGGAGGGGGGCGCTGTATCTTACAGGGACACAAAGAAAATTTTAGAATTATGGAATAGTCCGTGAGAGTGTATCGTCTGAGCCAGTTGCCTTGAAACGGTTCTGGATGTTGGATCATCTGAGCGATGGTGTCATTGGAGACCTTTCAGGTGGTCTTGGCTGGTCAAACCTGATGTATCTTAATCTGGAACAAATCCATAGCCTCTGGCTTTCTGTGGAAACAAAATCAGAGCTTCCTTTCCAAAGCAACATATCCTTACATCCAAATTTTGAAGTCAAGGTATCTTTAAAATATACATATTGGTTTAACTCAGCTTCCTTTACAATCAAATATCTCTCTGCAGTTAAGAATCCCAAAGACAACACAATGCAGATTCTCTGTGTGATATCCATCTTTACGTGGCTTATATTTTATATTACCTTTACTGTCTCTTTAAAGACTTCATTTTTCAAAACTGTCTATTTCTTTATATAACTGTATATATTTCTTTTTCTCTCTCTTTGAAGCCTACGTACATTTTTACACACATTTTAAAGCATTTAAAGTCTTGTTCCATCTGAATCTGTCTTATTGTGAACCTGCCACTTTAAACTGCAGCATTCTAAGACTGAAACTGTGCTGTGGCTGCTGGCTCCGCCCACCTCAGCTTCCCAACATGGCGGTGATACATTTACTGCCAGCTCTGGGAGCCTTCGTGGGTCTATGCTTCTATCAAAGCAGCGTGTAGCCCAGAAACCTCTTTTTTTGTTTTGTACTAGCAAAGGCTAAATCCACCATGCAGCTTAATGTGCCACTTGCAGATGCCTCATTCCTGCCATACTGCAGGTCAAAGAGAGCTGAACTAATTTATGGGTAGGGAGATATACATTTAGAGGAGATTTTGATACTATGCGCATTTAGAGTAATAATTGTAGTAGTTTCACCCTGGGACCTATAAGCTCACTAACGATGAGTTCTTGGCCAGAATTAAAGTATCAGGAATGAATTTCCTCCTTTGGTATAGACCTTAAATCCAAGTAGAAAGAGATTGTGCTGCTATTGAACCTAAGGGGTACTATGATGGTTTGAATGAGTGTGACCCCAATAGACTCATGTGTTTGAATGCTAGCTCATAGGGAGTGTCACTGTTAGAAGGTGTGGTCTTTTTGGAGTGGGTATTGCCTTGTTGGAGGAAGTGTGTCACAGTGGAAGTGGGCTTTGAGGTCTCCAAATCTCAACCCAGTCTCCTTCTGGTGCCTGTGGATCAAGATGTAGAACTCTTAGCTCTTTCTCCAGCACCATGTCTGCTGTATGCCACCATGTCACTTGCCATGATGATAATGGACTGAACCTCTGAACTGTACACAACCTAATTAAATGTTTTCCTTTATACGAGTTGCCATGGTCAGTGGTCATGGTGTCTCTTCACAGCAATAAAACCCTAACTAATACAGCTATTATCATACTTTGCTTCTCTGTTGCTGTGATAAACACCATAACCAAAAGCAAATTGGAATAGAAAGGGGGCATTTTAGCTTCTATGTTATAGTCCATTATCCAGGGATGCCAAAGCAGGAACTAAATGCAGGGACAAGGAGAGACAGTAATTGGAGAGGAGGAACTGAAGTAGAAACCATGGAGAAATGATGCACAGCAGCATTTCTTATATAGCCCAGGACCCAGGGATAATACCATCCACAGTAAGCCAAGACCTCCTCCCACAATTAGCAATCAAGAAAATGTCCCCACAGACATACCCAAAAGTCAATCTGATGGGGGCAGTTCATCTATTGAGATTCCCACTTCCCAAATGAATCTGATTTTGGTGAGTTAACAAAAACTAACTCGTACAGGTCTATTTTGTTATGACATTTATTGCTGCTCACAAGGTTAACAGATGGCTAAGTGGGTAAGATTATTGATATCTGTTCTCTTCCAGAAGCCTGCATAGTACTTTCTGGTACTATGAAAGCTAGACATCAGGAAGAACATTCTTGTCACTACTAATTTGAATTATCCATGTTCTGTGACCAAAGTCTATAGTGTCTTCAGCAATATGGTCTTATTGCCAAGTTCTCTGGGGAGTCCAAGAGCAATAGTAATACACTGTAGTGTTTGGGGGATTTCAGTGACATCCTGGCCAACAACTCAAAGGCATGCATCCTATAGCTAAAATTTCTCTTTTTATCTGTAAACCTAAGGCTTCTGGGAGGAGAACCATCATCTTCATTATTATATATATATATAGATATATAAAACATATGTAACTGCAGGTTTCCATGTGGCTTTTTGAAACATCATTAGTGTTAGTTATCACAATGGAATTTTATTCAACCAGAAAGAAAAAGAGAAATTTAAAGGTGAAAGGATGGAACTATATAAACACTATACTGAGTAAGATTACCTAGACTCAGGGAGACAAATATTTCATTGTTTCATGATTTAACTCATATGTGAATCTTAGTATTAAATCTTTAGATTTGTGTGTTTATTTTGGAGTACCTGTAGTATATTCTTAAAAGACAAATATCTGTCTTTCTTTTATTAGATTATCTGCTAACTTCCCTTGGTAGTTAGAAGAACATCTGTATTCTATTTCTTTGAATATGGTGTGTTGTTCATGTCCAATAGTCATACTCCAGTCTGTAGAATATGATATGCTTGTCCTAACTCAGAGTCCTTCCAATTACACAGATGTACCCTCACATTCCAGACTTGGAATAGCAAGCACATCCTGTATATCATCCCAATTCCTACTGTCCACCTGACTTCATTCAATGTAAGCCAGTTCCAATCTCTAGACCCAATCTGCCTCCACATCCACTCTTCTTCTCCAACCTACTCCATGACAACAAACTCAGAAACAACAAAAGAAGTCTATATGCTGAGACCTCAAAGCAAAAATACCAACAATACAAAAGATCAAGTCAGTATCTTCTTTCCAAGTCCTACCAGTCATGTAGAAAGAGTGAAAATGACATTATATAGATGAACTCCAGGACACAGATTTTAAGATACAATTCTAAATTTCATCAGAGTATTCAATGAGTTTAAAGAAGGCACAAAGAAATACCTGTTCAATGAAATCAAAGAAAAATGAGCTTAAGGAGAATAAATGTCTGAATGATGCCCAAGAGAACACAAACAAGGCTGATGGAAGTGAAAAAACAATCCAGGACTTGAGAATAGAATTCAATAAAGAGATAGAAGCACCGAAGGGGACTCAGGCTAAAATGAAGATGGAAATGAAAAACCCAATAGCCCAGCTAGAAAAAGGAAAGCCGTATAAGTATAATGAATCAAGCAGAAGATAAAATTTCAGGATGTGAACACAAAGTAGAGAATCTAGACCAGTTCTTAATATGTAAGTCATGACCCTTTAGGAAGTTGAAGGGCTCTTTCACAGGGGTTACCTAAGACAATCTACATATCAGATATTTACATTACAATTTGTAACAGTAGCAAAACTATGGTTATGAAGTAGCAATGAAAATAATTTTGTGGTTGGGTGTCACCACAACATGAGGAACCATATTAAAGGGTTGAGGCATTAGGAAAGTTACTGATCTAGACCAAATAAGCACAAAATATGAATTTAAAAAAAGAAAGGAATACACAGGAAATATGTGACACCATGAAAAATAAACAAATCTTCAAATTATAGGCATACATTAGGGAAAAGAATCCCAATCCAATGGCATAGCTAAAACAATAAGGCAAGAGAAAGAAATTAAAGGCACACAAATAGGGAAAGAAAAAGTCAAACTATCTATATTTGCAGATGGTATGATATTGTACATATCCTATCCCAAAAATTCTACCAGAGAACTTCTAGGGATCATAAATCCAAAAGTGTGGCAGGATACAGAATCAACTTGCACAAATCAACAGCATTTCTATACACCAAAAACAAACATACAGAGAAGGAGATCATGGACAAACTCACATTCACAGATCATGGACACACTCACATTCATAGATCATGGACACACTCACATTCGTAATCGCCTTAAAGAAAACCAAATATCTAGGGATAAACTTAACAAGGGAAGTAAACAACCTCCACAATGAAAACATTAAATCTCTGAAGAAAAGAAGGGAGAGATAGAGAAACATGCTAGAAAATGAAGCAATGTCCCGTGTTCATGGATTGGTATTAATAACATTGTGAACACAACAATTCTACCAAAACTATATACAGATTGAATACAATCACAATCAAAATCCCCATCTCATTTTTGCAGAAGTAGAAATTATAATCCTAAAATTTATATGGAATCAGAAAAGACACCAGCTAGCTGAAAACAATCCTTTGCAAAAAGAACAAAGCTGACGTGATTACAATTCCAGATCTTAAGTCTATATTACAGAGCCCTCATAATTAAAACAATATGAAATGGGAATTAAAACGGACATTTAGAGAATGTCAAAGAACCAAACATGAGTACATGTGTAGATAGAAGTTTCTCTGGTCCCACCCAGCCCTGCAGTCCTGTAGCCACTTATAAAATAATCACTCAGAAGCTAAATATTAATTACCAATTGTATGGCCTATGGCAGGCTTCTTACTAGCTAGCTCTTATTACTTAACTCATTTCTTCTAATCTGTAAGTTGCCACATGCTGGCATCTTTGCTGGCATCTTGCTGCTCCTGGTGGTGATGGTGTCTCCTTAAACTCCTCCTTTCTCCCTCCTTTCTTCTCCTTTGATTCCCCACCTGCCTCTAAGCTGCCTTGCCATAGGCCAAAGCAGTTGATTTATTAACCAGTGGGAGCAACATATATTCACAGTGTACAGAAAGACAACCCCCAGCACTTCCCCTTTTCTATCTAGTCAAAAAAGGAAGATTTTAGCTTTAACATAGTAAAATTATATGTAAGAAACAGTTATCAAGCAAGAATTACAGTTACAATATCTAGTCCATTTGCATTTGACAAATTCAGCGAAAATATTCCATTATCTATCTTTTTTAGGAGTCCGAAATGTACCTAATTCACTTTCTATCCTAACAATGTGGTGATATTTTATTTGTGTAGCCCAATAAAGTTTATCTGAAGATCAGAGGAAAAAACCAGCCACTATATTAAACATAGAGGTCCAGTAATGGTAGCACATGCCCTTAATCCTAGCATTTGGGAGGCAGAGATCTGTCTGCATCTCTGTGAGTTCAAGGCCACACTGGGAACAGAGCCAGGTGTGGTGGCACATGCCTTTAATTCCCAGCACTAGGTAAACATAGATGTCTGGAGGTCTGTACAAACATACAGGAAGTGATAGAGCTGGGCAGAAAGAGGCAGCGAGATGGCAGGGCTCAGAAAGGATATAAGAGTGAGTATACAGGAAGTATCTTTCACTGGAGGCTGAAGAGTTGATAAGGTGAGGTTGGCTGTGGCTAGTCCTATTCCTCTGATCTCTCAGTTTTCACCCCAATATATCTGGCTTGGAGTTTTTTATTAATAAGACCGTTTAGCAATTTGTCTTACATACATGTATCCTCAGCCACTTAATATTTGATAAAAAGTACCAAAAATATACACTGGAGAATAGAAAACTTCTACAACAAATGGTACTAGGAAATCTGGATGCCCATATGCAGATGAATGTAGTTAGGCCTATGGTATATATTGTCTTGCCCAAAAACTAATCCCAAATGGATCAAAGACCTTGTTTCAACCTGAAACACTGAAGCAGCTATAAGAAAACATAGGCAATGTTATACATGATTTGGATGTAAGAAAGAACTTTCTGAGCTGGGCTGTGATGGCACATGCCTTTAATCGCAGCACTCAGGAGGCAGAGCGAGGTAGATCTCTGTGAGTTCGAGGCCAGCCTGGGCTACAGAGTGAGTTCCAGGAAAGGCGTAAAGCTATATAGAGAAACCCTGTCTTGAAAAACCAAAAGGAAAAAAAAAGAAAGAACTTTCTAAATAGGACTCTATTTTCCAAAGAATTAAGGCTGACAATTGAGAGTAGGACTTCATAAAACTAAAAAGATTCTGCACAGCTAAAGAAATAATCAACCAGTTAAAAAGGAAGAAGAGTGGATAGTGGGTGGGGTTGGTGGAAGTTGGGGAGTGTGGAGGAGGGGAGGGAGAGGGAACTGTGACTGGTATGTAAAATGGAAAAAAAACTTTTAAATAAAAAAACAAAAAACAAAAAAGGAAGCCTCAGAATGGGGAGTTAGATAGATATATAGATAGACAGACAGATAAATAGATATGTACATACATACATACATGAATACATTTGTACATACATACATATATAATCACATAGATAGATATGGATTGACAGATACATATACATGCATATGTAGATAGCCTGCTATATATCTGACAGAGGTTTAATATCTAGAATATACAAAGAACTCAACACACAAAGAGTAAAAAAATGGCCCATTCAGCAAATAGGCCTGAGTCTGAAATAGAGAGTTCTCAAAAGAAGAAAAAAGATGGCTAAGAAATATTTTTTAAATGTCCATCATTCCTAGGAATTAGGAAAATGTAAATGAAAATAACTTTGAGCTTTCATCTTATCCCAGTCAAAATGGTGAAGATCAATGGAACAAAGAACAGCTAATACTAAAGGGAATGTAAGAAAAAGGGAACCACTGTTGGTGGGATGGCATACTGGTACAACCACTATGCAAATCAGTGTGCAGAATTCTCAAAAAGCTAAAAATAAATCTACCATAAGATGAGACTATACCACTCTTTGACATATACCCAAAGGCCTCTACATCCTACTCCACAGATACTTGCTCAGCCATATTTATTGTTACTCTATTCACAATAGCTAGGAAATGGAAATAACTAAATACCCTACGACTAATGAATGGATAATAAAAAATGTGTTACATATGCACTATGGAATGAAAAGTAAGTCAGTTTTCTTCATAGAATGGCATCTGTTTTATCCACCCACTCCAGGACAGGCCTATGCCAGGAATAATTGGCCAACATAAACTGAACTCAATGGGTTTGGTTTAGTTTTGAGTAATAGGGAAGAAGAGGGGCCAGAAGGATGAAGAAAGGTGGGAGGGGCAAAGGAAGGAAAGAAGGAAAGAAGGTACAGAGGTGGGAAGAGGATCTTAGAGGAGCTGAGGGAGAAAGGAATATGATCAAAATATATTGAATGAAATTCTCAAAGAATAAATAAAAATAATATTTAAAAATGTTTTTTGATTTCTTTTACAATTTTATGATATCTTCTTCATAGTCTTATCATATATTTTCATAAGAAACTATATTTATTTGTTTACAAATCCCAACTAGAATTTAAGTTCCTTTTTGGCTAATACATGCAGGAATACAAAGACTATATGTATTCTAATCAGTTAAGTTTCCTCATGGTCTCGTGCATTTATTTTTGAATATGACCTTTAGAGCCATTTTGTCAATATAAAAATATTGTTCAAGTTTTTAGTGGAATTACATTAACCTTACAGACTAAAATACAGCACTTAATGAACTTCCTGAATACTGAATACTGAATGAAAGTGTTTCTGAAAGATACAGACCTAACAACTATTTTTATTCAGCATTGTCTTAGAAGTTCTAGAAAATGTCATGACAAAATGCCAAGAGATTTAAATATTACAAAGAGACAAAACTGTAACTACTTGTAAATTATATAATCACCTTTCTAGAAATTATAAGAATCATCTAAAAACAAAACTAATAAGAGATTAAATAGGGTGGCAAGTTATAGGCTATTAAAAATATTCTTTTACTGACATCCCCAAAATAACCAGCTGCAAAATATTTCAAAACTAAGCTTAAATTCTACAGTTCATAAAAACACATGCAACACTTAGGAATAGAATATATATATATATATATATATATATATATATAATGTACATCAATGAAATTGCATGCTCCTTGTAAATATACAAATTAATTCTAAATCAACAGAAAGCTATAGCTTGTTCTGTTCTAGCAATATTATTAGTTTCAAAATGATAATTTTCCCCAAATAAGTCCAGCAGGTTAATATAACAAGAAAAATCCCAATATAACATTTGAGTATTATCAAAATGACTTAAAGTTCACTTTGAAAATAAATTCACACTAAAAGCCAGAAATCTTTGAACAGGAAAGAAGATTGGATCTGATTGCTCAAATACTAAAGCATAAGACTACATTAATTGAAAATCCATCCATTCCTGAATTATATACATGAATTGATGAAACAGAAGGAAGCAACTATGTTCCCTAACACAAAATATACTAAAAATAATTAACATGATAAAAGTAGCATTCTAAATAATGAAGATAAAATGACATACAATAATGTTAGAAAAACTGAGTAAAAATTCCTTCTAAACAAGTAAGATCTTCATTTCCCATTATACAACAAAGTAAACTACACAAATATTAAAATGTAACACATCAAGGTAATAAATTACTAATATTTAAATAAGCAGTTCTTTTTACTGATTCCATTTATGTTCATACTAGAAATTATCACCATTTTGCATATTTCATCAACTATTATCCTCATATTCTTCTTCCTCCGTGTTTAAGTTTGCATGTTTTCCCTGAACAGTTTCTATTTTTATTTTATTTCTATCATTCAGAAATACTCTTTTATATTTTTATTTGTAAATATCCTTCAAATTTTTTGTAATAATTTATTTGAAAAAAAAGCACCTCAGTAGATTTTAATAGTTCAGTGAAAATGAAAAGGAGGAGAAATTCAACATTTGGACACCAGGAATTACAGGGTCAAAATAACAATAGTTTATAGTGACAACATAAGATTACTAACTGCCACCAGGAAGTCCAGTGCACTTTGCTGTCCTTGGTAGCGGGCTTTATTTCACTGTTTTATAGCATTGATGTCATCAGATCATTTACCTGAAGTTATACTAGAGTCCGTGAGTATGATATTCATGCCATTTCATTAACTCAAAAGTCTATTTTTTTCTATAAATGCTTTGAGATGTGTATTTTTATACTTACAGTTTTATTTCCTGTTGCTTTGATAAAATACTCTGAAAAAAGCAAGTAAAGTGACAAAGTGTTATTCTGACATGTACTTCAAGGATGCAGTGCACTATGAAGGAGAAATAAAGGCCACAGGAACTTGAAGTAGATGGTCACATGGCAGCCACAGTTAGAAAGTACAGAATGAGGAATGTACAATGTATGCTACTGCTCAGTTTCCTTTCTCTATTATATAGACTGGGAACCCAGGCAGGAAATGGTGCTAGCCACAATGTGTGGGTATTTACACCTCAATTAACATAATGAAGATAAATCTCCCATAGGTAGACTCTGAGGCCCATGTCATAGCAAATTTGAGATACTGTCAAAATGGCAACATTTACCATAACACTTATAAATACTGAAATTTACTACATATATTTTTAACCTAAAAAGATCTGTTTATAAAGTAATTACATTTCTCCCTTTTCCTTCCTTTCTCCAAATTCTCCCATGTGCCTCTACCTGCTTTCTTGCAAATTCATGACCTCTTTTTTGTTAATTGTTTTTGCATGCAAATATATATATATATATGTATTTATATTCATGTATATTCTAGTATATAACATTCTCAGTATGTATAATGTTATTGGGATGTGTGTTTTTTGGGGCTGAGCATTTGGTATTGGAGTTGGAGTATTCTTCACTGCAGAAGACTATTTCTTCTGCTCTGAGCATTCCTCAGTTACCTCTACTTCTTTGTGTATAGTTGAGTCTGCCTGTACTTTTTCCAGTCCACTTTGATTTGTCTACATTCTATGTCATATGGTAAGTTTTTGGAGAGTAAACAGTATTGTCAATTAGTTTTCTTCTAAACCAGGAATATTGAAATCTATGTCATTTTAATTATCTGCTCATTTATGAAACTGGCAAAAGAGGGATATTTGAAAAATTAGTAATTAAGACACTCAGCATCTATATTCCCTTTGAATACATATAACTCAAAATTTCAAATCCTTAGCATTTAGATAGCACACAGTAAAACAAATAAGCAAACAACATCAACAAAAAAACCCCAGGAAATTGAAAAGAGCAAAATAAATATAAATCTTCTATAGATTAAGAAACACATGTCAATGGAGTTAGGCACACAGGATAACGCCTAAAGCCTGACCAGTTGAAAGTAGATTTTTTCAAGGAATAAATTTCAATTTAATTTACAAGTAGGTTGCTTTTAGTTGTCAAGAGTCAGTTAAAAGAAATGTGGAATGTTAGCACATGTGTTTTAATGATTCACTAGTCATGGCAGAGCACAGTGCTATTCTCAAAAATTGCTCCAGGGGATACTACATATTTCATTTCAGCCTTAGTCAGCCTGAAAAAGGTTACAGGATGTACTCTTCAATTTGAATGATTGTTCTACTATTAAAATGCTGTTTAGTGCAAAGCAAAGAGCAATTTGCAATTTCAATTGCAAAGTTTTCCTTTGGAAGATGGTTCATCTTTGAAAACAAACTGTCCCTTGCATAGAAACTAAAGCAGCTGGTTGTAGAAAAGGTGTGCTATTGCATTTCCTGTGAGAACATTAACCATGGGTGATGATCTTATTAACAGTCATTCTACTGACTGAATGTGTAGTCTGGATATTGTTCAATGATATGTTCATATTTGCATTCATGTTTATAAAAACCACAGTTCTCTTTTCTGGCTTAATCAGTACTATAAAAACTGTGACTTTTTACAGCTTTTTAATACATAAATATGTATTTAGATGTATATTAAACATGAATTAAACCTATATTAAATATAACTCAGATCACTCCTAGCTCGGTTTGTGTTAATTAAATGTAATACCAGGCAGAAAAGAGACTGCAGTGGTTAAGGTTCATAAGGCAATTGCCTGCTAAAACCACGTTTTACAACATAGTTCAAATTTGTTTTCTACCTACCTGAAGAGCAGTTCTCAAACAGTTACAAGATGAAATGTCTTTTAAGTTGAATATTTGCTAAGTTATTCAGTTTGAAATTTTAAAAGAACAAGGAGTTAACTATTTTTTAAAAAGGTATATCAAAGTTGAAGTCACTATGACCTGTAGGTCTTATGCTATACACAATACCAAAGGGCTTCTGATATTTTCACCTAATATATGTCTACCTCTTCTTTTTACTTTATTAAGAATTCAAAATTTGCTTCAAAAGATGAAAGAATATGAAATAGGAAATATTCTATATAAGATCCAAATACTGAGTGCATTAGTCAGCTTTCTGTTACCCTGACAAATACTGGAGGTGAATCAACTTTAAACTGAAAATGTTACTTTTACTTAGTTTTCAAAGTTTCAGTGTCTGCTTCTTTGGTCCCAGGTGCTTTAGAGACTATGCCAAGGCAGCATATCATGCTGCAAACACTGGGAAAAAGAAGCTGCTTACCTTATAGCAGCCAGGAAGCAAAGAGAAAAAAGAGTTGGCACCCTACACTCACCTCTGAAGATACATTCTCAGCAACTTCCTATCTTCCAAAGCCCCTTAGGTGGTAGTTTCTATCATGTTGCAGTATTACCAAGCTGAGGACCAAATCCAAGGACATGCGGGCCTCTGAGACTCATTGAAAATCCTGAATCACAAACTCTTTTACTAGAGTTCACTGTGCATCACTGCTGCATTGGAATACTAATCCTTAATCTAAGATCTGGGAGAGACAAACTACGTTTAAACATTAGTTCATTTAATCCCCCAAATCCCTCTCATCAGCCTTGTCCTATCTGCACTAGTTTCATTCCCACACTCTAAAATTCTTTTACCAATTTTTCCATGTTACCAACAATTTAACTTTCTTATTTCCTTGGGACAAATTCTGAAGCACAAGTGAGTGATGTCTAATATGAGGTCCTTTATGGTGACTCAAATATGCAAAGTATTAATGTATTAAAATGTGAATTTGTGTGGTGATATTTTATTTGTGCTGAAATGTGGTGATATTTTATTTGTGCATTAATAAATAAAGCTTGCCTGAAGATCAGGGGGAAAAGGCCAGCCATTTTAAGTAAACAAAGAAGTCAGGCGGCACATGCCCTTAATCCCTGAGCAGGCAGGATCTCTGTGTGTTCAAGGCCACACTAGGGAACAGAGCCAAGCGTGGTGACACATGCCTTTAATCCCAGTCCCAACCATAGAGATCTGGAGGTCTGTACAGACAGACAGACAATGACAGAGCTGTGTAGTAAGAGGAAATGAGGTAGCTGGGCTAAGAGAGCCAATGATAGAGCAGAAAAGCAAGGCATATAAGGCTGGGTAGACAGGAACTTGTGATTTTTGGAAGGAAGCTGCAGAATTGGTGAAGTAAGGTTGGCTGGTGGCTTTCCCTCTTTTCCTGATCTCTAAGGCTTTCACCCCTAAAAGAAAAATTGAAACATTAGCACTAGTTTGTATAATAAATTCAAACTTTCTTGTATCAGTGACTTAATTGGGATAACAAAAAGAGACAGGAAGGAAGGAAGGAAGGAAGGAAGGAAGGAAGGAAGGAAGGAAGGAAGGAAGGAAAAAAGAAAGGAGTAGTTGGATCCAAGTATCCTAATAAGCCTGCTCCAGGTTCTGAAAATAAGTTATTTCACAACCTTCATTCTGTCTTCCAGCTAGTTCTTACATTCTTTTTACCCATTCTTCTACAATGTTCCAAGAACCATAGATTTGGGACATGACACAGCAATTGCAATCATGAACTCGAAGCAGCTATGGTTGCCTGTGCAAAATTGTCCCTGAAAATAATTTGTTATGGATGGGGGAGCAGCTCACAGGGTCAAACTCCTCCCTCTTGAACTGTTGATGATTGTTGAATGTTGATGGATTCTGAGAGAGGGCAATCATTGTTTTGAGTCTCACCCACTGGTGAAGCTATCAAGGTCCAATGGATAGCTCTAAACACGTGATCACACAGATGGATCTGATTAAACTCTATTGGGATCACAAAGTAAATAAAAAGGTAGGAATTAAGGTCAAGAGTCTTGTAGTGATGAGGTAAGGTTGACATGGATAAGAAGAGATAAAAAAGTATAGGGTTGGAGGCAATAGTAATCAGAATGCATTATATGCATGCATGAATTTTTTTTTTTTTTTGGTTTTTTGAAACAGGGTTTCTCTGTGTAGCTTTGCGCCTTTCCTGGAACTCACTTGGTAGCCCAGGCTGGCCTCAAACTCACAGAGATCTGCCTGCCTCTGCCTCCCGTGAAATTTTTAAAGAGTAAATTTAATTAATAGTACGTAGGCAGGGTTTTTCACTGGGACCACCAGCTCCCCAATAATTGACATGGAGACCTATTATTAATTATAATTGTTCAGCTGATAGCTTAAGCTTGTTACTAACTAGCTCTTACAACTTAAGTTAACCCATAATTCTTATTTACACTCTACCAGGTAGTGGTACCTTTTTTCAACAACAGAAACATCAGGAACCTTACAAACTAACAAGAAACTGAACAACCCACTACTGAATGAAAAATAGGTCGAGACAGATATCAAAAAAGAAATTAAGAACTTTTTAGAATTGAGTGAAAATGAAAACAGAACATCCCCAAACCCGTGGGACACAATGAAGGTAGTGTTAAGAGGCAAGTTCATAGCACTAAGTGCTTACATAAAAAAACTTGGAGGATCTCATATTATTAACTTAATGGCACACCTGAAAGGTCTAGGTCAAAAAGAAGACATAATATGAAAGAGAGTGGATGATAGAAATAATCAAATTTGGGGCTAAAATCAATAAAATAGAAACAAACAAAAGTAAATCAGTACAAAGAATCAATAAAACAAAGAGTTTGTTCTTTGAGAATATCAATAAGATTGATAAACCCTTAACCAAATTAAATAAAAGACAGAGAGAAGACTCAGGTTAATAAAATTAAAGACCAAAGTGGAACATAACAACTGATACCTAGGAAATCCAGAAAATCATAAGAACATACTTTAAAAATTTGTGCTACACCAAATTGGAGAGCCTAAAACAAATGAATAAAAATAAATTCTTGATATATAATACCTAAAAAAGTTAAATCATGATCAGATAATCAATTTAAATAGGCCTATAGGCCCTAGTAAAATAAAGAAAGAAAAGAAAAAAAGAAAGAAGGAAAGAAAGAAAGAAAGAAAGAAAGAAAGAAAGAAAGAAAGAAAGAA
>CABHPP010094286.1:13961-24197 GCA_902168425.1 Peromyscus attwateri
GACTACAGTTATACGATGACTACAGTTATACGATGACTACAGTTATATGATGACTACAGTTATATGATGACTACAGTTATTGCCGCTGTTACAACACTTCCAGGATGACAAGGGATGAATAACACACCATTTATCTTCCCGGTGTCTATAATCTCCTGGGAAAGGTGAGATTAAATAGCCAACTGTGTCACGCTGTACAATAAAACCAAAGCAGCTGAAAAATACAAATCAGAAGCTCAAGAAAAAGAGCAGGAGGGATGGAGATGGGGGATTTCTCAGTGATTTAGAACACCTGCTACTCTTCCACAGGGCTAGAGTTTAAATCCAGCACCCACGTCAAGTGACTTACAGCTCCAGAGCCCTCCTCTGGCCTCTGTACACACATACACACACACACACACACACACACACACACACACACACACACACACACTCTATAATAAATAAAAAAAGCAATAGGCCCAGACATAAACTGGTTACCCAGGGAGAAGAATGGCTGGGACAGCCCATGAAGCCAGGGTTCAGAGGGCTAACCAAGGAGGCAGACAGGCAGAGGTGGGGGGCCAGGAGTGAAGTGATGTTGGTGCTCAGAGGAGAGGTTCCAGGGTCATGGAGGTTGGAAAGACAGACACAGCGGAAGCTGCAGGATCCCATGGTGTTGCTTGGGCAGTGTAGAGTTCAGGAGAGACAGGGAGAGAACTCTGGGTAGGGTATGCGCACAGTCTACCCTTTCTTATAATGTCCTGAGGGTCCCAATGAAGAAGGAGCATGGTGAATCTAACAAGAAGGGATGAGGGCAGAGGATACTGGCTTACACCCAGGGTCATGTCCGTCCTTACTGCTGTACCAGGTCTACACTCCTACCTCCTCCAGTCTTGATTCAAATGTCACCTTCTACCCAGTCTACCCTGCCTAACGGTCTCCTCCCCCAAGATATCAATGCCCTAATCCCTGGAGCTTGAGAACATGTTACCTGACCTGGCAAAAGAGACTGTGCCATGTAAATCAAGCAGCTTGAGATGCAAAGATTATTCTGGGTGGTTATGGTCCCTGCCTATAATACTAGCACTTGGGAGGTGGAGTCAGTAGGATCAGGAGATCAAGGTCAGCCTCTATTATATACTGAGAGCAAATTTGGAGTTTGAAGCCAGTTTGGGCTACATGAGACCTGGTCTTAAAACATACCTTCTGAAAAATTCTAGGTTGTCTGGGTGGATCAGAGGTAATTAAAAGATTACATCCCTACTCATCCTGGATGAATTATAACAACAATATGACAATAACCACAGTAATCACATAATTACAGCCACAATAACCAACACTTAGTGTTCACTATCTGTGTCAAATGCTTCTGCAAGTGCTTTACATGTGCTGTGTTATTTCTCTTAATTCTAACAACCCTTTGAACTGGGAAGTATTATAATATAAAACTCAGGCCAAGTGGTGGCAAACGCACACCTTTAATGCCAGCACGAGGGAGGCAGAGGGAGGCAGATCTCTGAGTTCAAGGCCAGCCTGGTCTACGGAAGCAAGTTCTAGGATGGCCAGAGCTACACAGAGAAACTCTGTCCCAAAAATCAAATAAACTACTACTAGTAATAATATAAAACTCATTTTATAGGAGAAAAAACTGGGGCTCAGAGAGGTAACGCACCTCTGTTCTGTCCTACTCTCCTCCGTTTTTGCTGTTGCTACTGTGGGGAACGTAGCTCAGGCTGGGTGCTTGCAGAGCGTGCCCAAAGTCCTGGATTCAACCTCAAGTCTACATACGTGTATGAACACACATAAACAGCCAGATGAAGAGAAATACAATGCAAAGTCTGGCTCAGGGAGTGCACGCCTGTCATCCCCGCATTAGGGAGGAGATCAGGACCATCAAAGGTTGCATGGTGAGTCTGAGGCCAACCTGAGCTATAGGAGACTATGAGGCCCTGTCTTTCTCTCTTCCATGTACAACATACCAAAACAAAAAACAGCGGGCTGAAGAAACGGCTCAGCGGTTAAGAGCACTGGCTGCTTGCTTTTCCAGAGGACCCGGGTTCAAGTCCCAGCACCCACACGGCAGCTCACAACTGTCTGTAACTCCATTTCCATGGGATCCAACACCCTCACACAGACCTACATGCAGGCAAAGCACCAATGTACATGAAATAAAAATAAAAAACAACAAAAACAACAACAAAAACTTACAGGGAGGAAGGAGGCAGGAGGTGGAGGCAGGGAAGGAAATGTGATGGTGGAGGGCGGGGAGAGAGACTGACTGATTTAAAGATATTGTGATTGGGGACTAGGGTACAGATCAGTGGTAAAGCATCTACCTAGTAAGCACAAGGCTCTTGGGTCAAATCCCAGCACCACCCAAAACCTATCAAGTGTTGGTTTAAGTCACCATTTTTTTTTCTCTGTGTGTTACATTGGCTGTCTTGAAACTCGCTCTGTAGATCAGGCTGACCTCAAACTCACAGAGATCCACCTGCCTCTGCCTCCCAAATGGTGGGATCAAAGGTGTGTGCCACCACTGCCCAACTTAAGCCACCACTTTCATGGTAAGTTTTTTGGTTTGTTTGTTTGTGGTTCACTTTTTATGTTTTTGAAACAATCCTTGCTGTGTAACCCTGGCAGGCCTGGAACTTACTGTGTGTTCCAGGTAGGTTTCACACTTGCAGCCATCCTCCTGACTTTGCTTCCTGAGTGTTGGGATTACAGGTGTGGCACCATCACACCTGGCTTTGGGGCAAATGTTTTTTTTTTTTTTTTTGAGACAGGGTTTCTCTGTGTAGCTTTGCGCCTTTCCTGGAACTCGCTTTGGAGACCAGGCTGGCCTCGAACTCACAGAGATCCGCCTGCCTCTGCCTCCCCAGTGCTGGGATTAAAGGCGTGCGCCACCAACGCCCGGCTCTGGGGCAAATGTTTACAGTGACAGCAAACTGATATCACCCACGGTTCCTGACTTCCCAGTCTTGCTCCACTTTCTCTCCACAATACTTATCTTTCTGACATACTATACAATTTATTCATTTCCTTTATCTTTTTTTTTTTTTTTTTTTTTTTTGGTTTTTTGAGACAGGGTTTCTCTGTGTAGCTTTGCACCTTTCCTGGATCTCACTCTGTAGCCCAGGCTGGCCTCGAACTCACCAAGATCCGCCTGCCTCTGCCTCCCAAGTGCTGGGATTAAAGGCCTGCGCCACCACCGCCCGGCTCCTTTATCTTGTATTGTATCCCTATCTGCTAGGATGTGAGCTCCGTAATAGCTATACATATAGATATATATGGTTATAAAATTTAGCATGGCTGGCTTTGGGAGCTGTTTGGGAGGCTAAGGCAGGAAGACCACGAATTCAAGGCTTGCCTGGGCTACAGGGTAAGTTCAAGACTGGCCTGAGTAACTTAAGCAAGACCCCAGCTCAAATTAAAATTGAAAAAAAAAAAGAATTGGTGATGTAGCTCAGTGGTATATTGTTTACCTAGCATGTAGCAGTCCCCAGGCTCAGCAGTACTTTTGTTTGTTTGTTTGTTTTGAGACAGGGTCTCACGATGTAGACCAGGATGGGCTGGAGCTCACAGAGATCTTTGCTTCTGTCTCTTAAGTGCTGGGATTAAAGGAAAACACCACTATACCCAGCTTAGTATCTTTATGTGTATGTGTGTATTATATGAATTATATATGTATTATATATAATATATATATGCAGAAAACTCTACACCCCCCTAATCTTTTAAAAAAAATTGTATTAGAAGTCAGGTGTGGTAGTGCATGCTTTTAATCCCAGCATTCAGAAGGCAGAGGCAAACCTGGTCTACAAAATGAGTTCCAGGACAGCCAAGACTGTTACACAAAGAAACCCTGTCTCAAAAAAACAAAACAAAACAAAACAAAACAAAACAAAACAAAAAATTTGCATTAGTAATAACTGATTTGGGAGATGTTGGCAGACACAGATTTGGAAACAAGCCTCCCTCATTACTCCCTACACCAATTCCCCCCTCAAATGCAACTGTTAATTCCAGTTTCTTTGGGTATCCTTCAGGAGATCTTTACATATACATATGAATTCATTTAACTGTGTTTTTATTGTGGCCCAAGGGACGTCATATGACACATGCTGCTTGTAGTTTTCAGCACCATTTGCTAGTTTATTACCTGGGCTGGGTGGGATAGGACGCGTGCAGTTTAGGACAGGTGACTCTACACCTTCGATGCTCTCTGGACAACGTGGGCTGCCCCGCGGGCAGTTGCCTTTCCCTGCTGGGGAATGAGGGGAATTGCCAAGTGGCCTTGGGCTTCTGCAGCGGGGTGCCGTTTAATTAGAAGAGGCACAGCTTGACCTGCAGCAGGAAAGAATGCCAGGATGCAGACCCTAGGGACCACATGGGCCTGCCTCTTAATCTGGGCTGCCTGTTAGGATCACCAAGGGAGATTTTCAAATATTTCCCTTGAGGCCTGGGGCCTCACCCTTGAACAGCTGAGTTAGAATCTCCGAGTCTGAGGACTCAAGCCTCAGGAGTGTGTTGTAGGGTTCTCTGCTTGAACCTGGTCAGCCTGCCATTAAGTCAGGGTACACCATCCCAGCACACAATCTTGGCAGGAAGGAAGCAGAAACTGGAGGGTCCCTGGAGGGTCACAGCAAATCCATGGGCCAGGTAGGGTTACACAGAGAGATTGTAAAGCCAAACACCACACACACACACACACACACACACACACACACACACACACACACACACCCCAAAATCCACCCACCCAACAAAACAAAACAGAACCAACATCAAGTTAGACGCACTCCAGAAAGAACATGGAGATGTGACTTCACTCGAGTTCCTATCTCTGAAAACGCAGGGGATTGATGGGTCACGTGATGTCTGTGGACTTCAGTGTCCAAACTCTGATCCAGAGCCAATAACAGCCGCTGCCTCGCATACCTCACAGGATTGTAATGAGGATCAGATGGTAAGAGTCCTGGGAACTCTGAAGCCCTGTCTGTGTGGGGAGGGCTAATCATATCAGGTGCCTCGTCTCGGGTTTCTCGGATCAGCTGGATTCAGCTGCAAACACCACTCAGGCTCTGCCAGGGACTTTCTGTTTAGTTTTGGCAGGTTGGCTCCCTGGTTTGAGAAAACACATTCAATGTCATACCTGCCGCATACGTGGAGGACAGTAGAGAGGGAGGGGCAAGGAGATCACCTCAACTGCTCTTCCCGCACAAATCTCGGAGAGTATACTCAGCCACCTCTCCTGCAGCTCTGTCCCCTGCAGACCCCTGCAGGGTGGGAGGACAAAGCAATGGCTGGGGTGGGGTTGGGGGAATGGAAGGGATCCGTGGGTCAAATGATTGACTGCTGTGTTTACTCAGGGGAGGCAGGTGTAAAGAGTTATGAGTCATCTTTCCTTGCTGTCAAGTAGAATGTTTTCTCTGGAAGTCTGATGGCAGAGGCTCTTCCCACAGAAACTTCCAGTTAGTCTTGTGTAACTCGGACCTTGCTCGGCAAGGGCGGCCCTGTCTCCGTCCACTGAACATCCTCCCCTGACTCTTCTGGTCTCGGGGCCCGCACTAGTGTGGACCTGTCCTGGGGGCTCATGCCAGGGGTTTTCTGAGCTAGTGCTGTCCTCTGGGTTTCAAGAAGCAAAGGCCTCAAAGGGCTTTACCACTCAGGACACCCTGAACACACTGCTCTTCTCAGGCAAACACTTTTCCCTTCAGTTGTGACCACTACTCTCCCTTTTTCCCGACACTCCACTTCCAAGGCTCTGGGGCTGCTTCACTCCAGCCTGTAATGCTCAACCGCCTCTGTGTATCTTTTTATTTATTTATTTGTTTGTTTATTTATTTATTTATTTGTTTGTTTGTTTATTTATTTATTTAGAGACAGGGTTTCTCTGTGGAGTTTTGGAGCCTGTCCTGGATCTCGCTCTGCAGACCAGGCTGGCCTCGAACTCACAGAGATCCGCCTGGCTCTGCCTCCCACGTGCTGGGATCAAAGGCGTGCGCCACCACCGCCCGGCTCAACCGCCTCTGAAGTGCCGTGTAATTTGGCTTCTTATCTTCCTTATTGGCTTTTGTTCTTTGCCATCACCATCATGTAATTTCCACAGTGATAATAAGGGTTCTGTCTGCGGTATCCCAGGCGCCAAGCAGAACGGTTGGTGCCTGTAATGGGTGCTCGGCACTTGTTGAAAGAACGAGTAGAAATGTCCGTGTCTTTGGTCTCAAGCTGTGAGTTTTGTGAGGGAAAACTAACAGGTATTTTATGCACTATGTATATCCTGAAGCCTAGCACAGGGCCTAGCCGGGGGAAGCCCTTCATATGTGTGTGTATATGGTGCCATTTTTGCTAACTTAATCCACAGACATGCTCATGGAGTGCAAAAGTACACATGGACATGGACTGCAGCCTTTTGCTAAAACAAAGCTACAAGGGACCAAGACATTTCCACTTGAATATCTGGGTTAAGTAACTTTGTACTCCACACTATAGTGTAGGCAGCTGTTCAAGTGAGTGAGACAAGGCCTTACTTTGTAACCAGACTGGTCTTGAACTCAGGGTAATCTTCCTACTTTAGCCTCCAGAGTAGTGGCATTACCGACCTGAGCCACCACACGCCCACCATGCTTGGGTTTACCAAGTTCCTCACTAGGCCCCTTTTTTGAGACAAAGTCTCAAATAGCCAAGGTTGGCTTCAGATTTGCTGTGTAGCAGATGACCTTAAATTCCTAGTCCTCTTGACACTACTGATCTCTGGATTTTAGAAGTGCACCACCACACCCAGCTGCTGTTTTCTGTTTTATCGGGACATTGGCATGTGATGTAGGCTGCCCTGGAACTTCCTATATAACCCAGACTGGCCTCCAACCTAAATCACGGTCTTATGTGCACACCACCACGCCTGGCTTCTTCACCAGGTCTCTGGAGCAGGAGATTCCACAGTTTTAGTCTACTTTCACCTGTACCTAGGACAGTCATATCTCCGACTTCATCTGCTTTTAGGTGGGGCTTGGGGCTCTTGGGGCCCCAAGACTTGGGACTCTTCCAGAGGACCTGGGTTCAATTCCCAGCATCCACATGGCAGCTCAACTGTCTCTAACTCCAAGATCGGACACCTTCACACAGACATATATATATGCAGGCAAAGCACCAATGAACATTAAAAAAAAAAAAAAAAAAAAAGAACCCAGACTCTTCCTCTCCCACTGCCCAATCCATGTGAAACCCCTAGGGTCAAGAGACTTCTGTCAGACCCAGGATAGGACTTCAGACTGAACACCCATGTGCACAAGCAGGAAGACTGCCAAGGAAGACACAAAGTGATGTCCAGAGACTTCTCAACTTTTATTGGTCCCTTAGTCCCCAGGAGTCGCCTCCTTGTCGGCCTCAGTGCCTCAGAACTCTCGTGTCATTGGTCTCGGACACCACTTTGCCATCCACGACCTTGCGGGTGGTTGTCCTCTGGACAGTCTGCAAGGAGTTACTGGAGTCCAGGGCATCGTTGAGACTGTAACAGATGACCAAGCCTTAGTTATAAACAGCCCCAGAGTAGAGAGTGGGAATTCAGAACAAGCTTTCCCTGACTCTTGTCTTTACCTCCAAACTTTCCCCAGCCATTTCTTCCAGAAAAGGGAAACTCAAGGCTGAACTTTTATTCCAAGTACAGCTAGGGACAATACTTAAGTCATTCTTTTCTCATGGGATAGAACCTGTGACTCACTGTTTTGAAGCCACTGCTCAGGGGTCACCAACAAACATCTTGGAACTTCCCAAAGTTCCAGAAGTGGAGAAAAGACCCTCACTTGCGTGGTTAGGAGGATACCACTCACCTGAAGTCTTCTCCATCTTCCAGCAAGCGGCGGTAGGTGGCAATCTCAGCCTCAAGTTTGACCTTGATGTTCAGCAGGGCTTCATATTCCTGGGTCTGGCGCTGCCCCTCTGCCCGGGTTTGGGCCAGCTCTGACTCCAGGTGCAGAAGGACCCCATTGAGCTGCTCCATCTGCATGCTGTATCGGGCCTCCACATCCCTAAGGCTGTTCTCCAAGCTGATCTTCTGCAGGGCACAGAAAGATGGGAGGCTGAGTCCCAAGTCCTAGCCTGCTCAGCCCTTCATTCTTTGACAGGGTGTTGAGGACCACTTGTCTATCAAATACTAGGTTCCAGTGTGGGTGTAATGGGAAATACCAAGAGAAGTGATTCAGCTTAGGGATCTCTTGATTATGTGGGGAGGAGGATTAGGGACAAGACAGTCGGGGCTGAGGCCACGTGTCAGAGGTCTGGGTCCAGAGGAACTGCAGCAGGTGACTGGGGGACTCTCACCTGATTTTTCATGGCTTCCAGGTCAATCTCCAAGGCCTGGAAGGTGCGCCTCAGGTCCGTGAGTGTGGTCTCGGCATCTCTGATTTCAGCAGACTGGGTGGTGACTACCGTGGTGCTCTCCTCAATCTGCAGGGTGGGGAGGGTCAGTCAAGACCTGCCTTCCTTGGCAGCCTCCCCCTCCCACCCTGGCAACCAGCCTTTCCTCTTGCGTACCTGCTGGGACCAGTACTTGTCCAGTTCCTCACGATTCTTCTGAGCCAGCTCCTCATACTGGGCCCGGATGTCAGCCATGATCTTGCTGAGGTCCTGAGATTTGGGGGCATCCACTTCCACGGTCAATCCGGAACTGGCAATCTGGGCTTCCAGTCCTTTGACTTCCTGAAGAAGGCAGAAACAAGGGTGGGGACACCTAAGAGCGGGCACGTAAGGCCAGAGTTCCAGCCCAGCCATTCATCACTGACGGTCTTTTCGGGAAGGCAATGATAAGGGTAATGGGAGACAAGAGCGGAGGAAACCCTGGACTTGCACTTGGCAAGGCTTGATCTGGGCTTCTGCTCCAGATGGGTAGGAATGCCACTCCTTCACTGCCCGAACCTGCCACTCACAGGTGATTTTCACTCTTCATTTACCACCCCCCCCAAACCTTACCTTAAACTTCTTCCAGAAGCCCTACCAGCTCCACCATCAGCCCCAGCTCCCAAAACTGGCAATCACTCAGTGAGACAGGCTGGCATTGAACTCAATCCTCCTGCCTCAACTTTCCAAGTGGTAGCAGGGCTGCAAGCCAGGCCTTATACTATTACGAGGTCAAGATACAAGGGCTAACTTGGGGTGAGCCATAGAACACATGTGACCCACTGGGTTTGCTCTTAATCAAAACAGTCTAACAACCCAGGCTGGTGGTTCTAAGTTTCCATGCAAGGCTGCTTTTGGGGGCAGCCTGGCCCATCTAGTCTCGGCTTCCAGGCCTGGCCAGTAGCTCCACTTGCCTCCTCGTGATTCTTCTTCATGAACAGCAGTTCCTCCTTGAGGGCTTCAATTTCTGTCTCCAGCTGCAGCCTGGTGATGTTGGTGTCATCCACTACCTTTCGGAGCCCGTGGATGTCGTTCTCCACAGACTGGCGCATGGCCAGTTCTGTCTCATACCTGGGGGAGTGGAGGTGATCAGTGCGCCCCGTCTCATCCAGAAGCTTCTCAACCAGTGCCACATCCCTAGCGTAGCCTTGTCCCCGTCACAGACCAGTCACCTGAGCCAGGCACCATCCCCTCAGCACTGTTCCTGGCTGTGAGGAGCAGTGTGCTGAAACCGAGCGAACAGTGAAATGACCCCTCAGTGCACCCTACCCTGAACAAGGAAACCCTATCCTAACACAGCCCCTGGAGTAGACCGTTCTTAGCTCTAGCCGCAGCCCCAGACTTACTTGACTCTGAAGTCATCAGCAGCAAGACGAGCATTGTCGATCTGCAGGACGATGCGGGCATTGTCCACAGAATTTGCAAAGATCTGGGTGGATTAAAGCAGAGGGTTGCCGTGAGAGGCCAGGACAAATGTGCGTGTGTGAAGGACGCATCTTCTGTTTCAGTGAATCTCTCCTCGTCCCCGGAACTGCCAGAGGCTAGCGCTCCCATCTTGCCGTTCCACCTGTGCCTCGGCTCCCTTCCTGGACTCTTAGATCCTGGCACCTTGGCCCTCTGCCTGGGCCTGCCCTATCCGGCCTGCCTACAAATGAGCCGCTTCTAACAAACTCTCTCCCCCATCCTCTCCGGGCATTTTCTCCCGCTGCACCTGCTAACTCCCTGTTCTGGGCCCCCCACTCCCTTGACTGGCCCCTCCCACAGGTAGGCTCCTGTTTACCTCTAGATGACTCAGCCTTAGCTACATCCGCTTAACCCTGTAACTGTCCCCACTGAAAAAGCAGTGTCTGGGTCCACTTT
>CABHPP010094287.1:0-43072 GCA_902168425.1 Peromyscus attwateri
GGGGGGGGAAGAACTGGTGCACACACTGACCCTTTTTTTCCCCATTCGTGGGGAGGAAATTCATATTTGCCTTAGGGATGTTATACTTGAGATGTATCTTGAGATTTGCAACTGAATGTGTTAAATATTCAACTATTTAAATATTAATTTGTGAAGGAGCAATATCTAATTGTAGTGATCTGGAATGAGCAAAAGAAGATGTATAAATGGCCATTGATGCCAAAACATGGCTATAAATTTTAAATTTGGAGGCTACATACCAACAGGCCCTGCAATAAAGTGGGAACAGAAACAATGGAGGCTACCTACACAAGCGTGTACATCAATAATCACATGAAAAGGTTGTTTGGGTGCATCGCTTTGGTTCTTTGCATAACACAAAGAAGGATTGAGTCTTGAAAGCATTCACATACAAACCAGCACAGTAAGTAGATTCTGCAGGTTTTCAATGTATTTATACATATATGTTAAAAATAATAATAAAAGAAAAAGAGGCCATCAATTTGAGAGGGGGTAGATGTGGCATGGGAGAGGTTGGAGGGCAAGGACATGGGAGGGACTGGACAAAGGAAATGGAAGGGGGAGAAATTATGTAATTATATTTTAATTAAAAGTTTTAATAAAAAAGAAAGAAATGCAAAATCAAAAAGGTTTAAGGGTCAGCAAGGCTAAATAAGTGAAAATGGGAAGGAGAATACTTTGTGAAATTCATTATAAACAGTCGGTAGACAACAGTGATATAGATCACATGGTGAGTAGGATTTAGAGTGGTCTTTTAACTTTTATTATTTTCTTAACAGTGTTTTTATTGAAACTGATAGGAATCATGCAGTAAAGAAATGTGTGCTTATAATTTATTCTACATATAAACAGAGGTAAGGACATTTTTTCCTCCCTTTTTCCTCCTCCTTCCCTCATTCCCTCCTTCTGTCCTCTCTCTCTCCCTTCCTCTGTCCTTCATCCTTCTTTCTGTCCCTTCCTCCCTCCTGTCCTTTGTATTTTCTGTGGAAAAAAACTAATACTATCTATTGGTAAGCATTGGAAGGAAGCTGAAATAGCAGTTGGAAGCTTCCTTTGAGTCTGCAAATACAATTACCTGTGTGTGTCAACTCTTCCTGGGTTTTCTGTGCTGTTGAATAGCCCCCAACTCTTGGCGGATCGTGACAATAATGCATTTCTCACTCCTGCGTCTTTGCAGCTGTGGGTTGGCTGGGGTCTCACTTCTTGTGCCTTTTCTCCCTGGCATCCAGATCGAACGTGCATTTTCTATTTGAAACATGTGGTTCTCTGGCAAAATGGAAAATTGTGGTAGCCAAACCCTGCAGGGGCTCTTCAAGTTCTTATTCAGACATGCAGAAGTCTTCTGTTCTGAAAGGTGAAAATGCTCTAGGAAATCCACTAATATCAGCAGTTTACACCCAGAGAAAACATAATGTTCAAAGCACACATTGAGTATCTTATTTAGGAATGAGAAAATACTGGCAATGCATACAGATGTGGGAGTGAATGAGACCAGAGCACAGGTCACACTGTAAGAGCCATCATCCATGGAAATGACATTAAGTGGCAGCAGATGTTAATTTCACAGGCATGGCTGTGGGAGACACTGCCCATTAGGATGTAGAGAACGAGGGACCACAAGTTGATAAAGAGGTGGGTGTTTAGAAGAGGAGTCTTCCAACTGTCATTCAGATAGAAAGTCATGTGGACAGATCACAGGAGGAAGCAATAGCAGTGAATGTGGGTGGATCCCCACGCAGTGAGTGCCAAGAACAGGAGGACAGGGGTTCTCTACGGGACTGCACAGGGTACCCGCTGTGTAGGCTATGCAGAGCCTCATCTGGAAACATCCTGTAAATGATAGTGAAAGGCTTAGACTTCGTCAGTGGAGCTGCAGGAAGGTGATAAATAATTTTAAAAGTGGCTATCATGATCTTTAGCTTCACTGAAGATAAAGTAAGTCTCCAGAATGGATAAAAACAGATGGAAAATATTAAAACAAGGTGATTATATTAATGACTACAGTGGCCTGAAATAATGTGGTAGTCACACTAAAGTAAAATAACCACATTTCAGAGTTATCAAGGGGATTGCATCACCGGGATAGAACCAGCAGGTATTTGTGGCTTAAAATTAGGTGTGGCTGTGAAGCAGATTATTCCAAGGCAATTCCTGTGAAAAAAAATAAAAATTAAAAAAAAGAAATGATCAAAAACTCAGAGAACAGAAGAAGACTTTTAAAACTAGAAAAAGAAGGATAAAGAGTTACTTCAAGGCTTTGTGAAGGGCACAGTTCTGATTCTGAAGTGTGAACCACTTGCTGGATATCAAGCAAGTATGGAACAGTCAGTAGTGACAGACTTGAAGTCTTGAGGAATATATATCGCAAGGAAAGGCCTGCCCTGCCTGCCACTTTATCACCAGCCAAGGGGGGAGGAGATTATCTTTAGGATGTGGCTTTTCCTTTAGAAAGATTATTTCAGATAATGGTATTAATATGAGGTGGGACAACTGAGTAGAAATAGATTCCTCAGTAGACAAGGTGAGAAATAACCTAATTACAACCTGTAATGTGGTCCTGAGGACAGTGGTGGGAACATGAGTTAACAGGTTCAAGGAAAATCTGGGGATTTTACAAATGAGACTTGATGGTTTAAGGGATAGGAGTTAAAAGAGAGGCGGGAAGCTCGCCTTCCTGGTGCAATAGCTCTATGGAGTCACAATCAGAACAGACATCCATGAGGAATTACAGGTTTGTGAAAAGGCATGAGGGCTAGAATCTTTTATTGTTTGTTTGTTCATTTTAAAATCACAAAGGCTAAAAACTTGTGACTAGACTGGTCATAGGCCATAGTAGTGGGGGGGCTACTGCTATCACTTTAATAAATGGACATCGAATTAAACTGACTCCTAATGACTTATCATTATACAGAACTATTGTAGATGGCACAATCAATCCTCAGCTGTGCAAAGACTCTTGACCTCCTGACAGGAGCAAGAAATAATTAATTATATTTATGCAATAAGAATATGATTTAGAATCTGTCAACGAAGTTAAGATCGCCTTAATATTTTCAAGGTGGAAATTTAATGTATTGACTCTGCTAGAGTCTCTACATGAGGATGATACTACAATTGTTCTGTTTGGGTCCTTAATTGTAACCATATGTGCCTGTGTTGTGTTTTATTCTTTTCTCTAGTCATGTGAATATGTTCAATTTTTAATGATAAACACACATGAAGCAACCTAAGGACATAAAGTTAGTAAAAATCATTTATTTTTGACAAATATTAGAACTTTTACAAATTATGCAATCTTCAAAAATTGTTAGCTCTGGAATAACTTATAAGCACAGGAATCATTTCAACAGGGTGTCACTTGGCGATCAAAAGAGCAGGTAGAGAAATACATCACAGAACCATTTAAAGCATTCCAGTTGAGTGACCAAGGGTAGGAACAAGATTCTTATACCATCAAAAAGGTGAATATGATTTACTCTCAAAGAGATGTAAAAATTTACTATACTTCATAAAGAGATCTATCCTTACCAGCAACTATTTTTTACTTCATTTCAAAATTCTAGATGAAGTTTCAAACTGCTATGAAGTAGAAGGGGGAATCTGTCACATTTGTCATTGATAATTACAAGATTTTTAAAACTTTTTTTTTTCTTTTTGAGCATATAAATTACGATATTCAAAACTGAGTTTGAGATATATGAAGTAGCCAAATTATAGATGTGATCTAATAAATGTTTTTAAAATGCCATAAGATATTTACAAGAGCTGATGAGCTATGTATACATAACCCTTCAAATACTAAAAATGAGATGGTAAGTCTTCTGAATTTGAGAATAATTAATAAAAAATCTTCTTATCAGCCATTTAAAGAGTAGGTCACAGATTAAACAAACCCAATGGATTCTTATTTTAACTCATGCAATCTTTTAATTACTAACTTAAAGAAGAGATGTGGCTGGGTGGTGGTGGCACACGCCTTTAATCCCAGCACTCAGGAGGCAGAGGCAGGCAGATCTCAGTGAGTTTGAGGCCAGTCTGGGCTACAGAGTGAGTTCCAGGAAAGGTGCAAAGCTACACAGAGAAACCCTGTCTCAAACTCCTCCCCCAAAAAAGAAGAGATGTGGCCTGAGACTTCAGAGAATCAGAAATAACTTGACATGCCAATTACTTGTAAAACTAACCCCAGCTATTTTTGCTTTTATAGAATTCCTTTACATAGTGTTATCTTCCCTCTAAGGTATAAAGGCATGGGTCTTTGGCACTCATTCAGATTAAAACTAAAATGTCCAGTGAATTTTGATTTTCTTGCCTGTTTTCCTCCCTCATGCATCTCCTAGAAAGGACAACACATGTACTTACTACACACCATTCAGACACATTTCATGACTGGCTAACTTGTGCCTCCTCTCCTCAACCTCTTTTGCATTCCAGGCGGCTGGTACTAGAACATCATTTGGTTCCTTTGAATCAATTCTCAGAGTATGTCTGATCCATCACTGGCTACAAAGGTCGTTTCCTTGTTCTTACTTTAGAGATACTACAATCATTATTTCCATGGAGGAGAGATTTTAAATATCTTTAAATTTCCTACACAAAGTAGCTTTTGTATTAGAGTATAAATAACCATTGATCTCATGAACTAGAAATACAAGAGTGAAATTATATCATGTCTACTTACTTACCCACCCTCCAGAAGGTCTTCTCTTGGGTGGCCCTGCTTCCATTACAGTCCAAGACATCCATTGTGATGTAACTGCTTCACATCTTGAAACTTTATAAAATATGTTTTACCATTCTACCTTGGCAGAATATGGCTTGTTTTCTAAATGCCTTCCTTTGCCCATTTTTCCTAGGGATTATCTTCATTTTCAAGTTGAAAAAAAAGTCACCTCTTGTATTTCTCTAGTCTCTGCTTCCAGAATCTATTAGTAGTACACATTCATGTAAAAACTCTACACCCCTCTACTTGTTGGTGCCATCTCTGTCTATGTATCCTCATATCACCATTTGCAAAGGAATGGTTGTATTTTTCTCCCCACTCTACGCAGTGTCAATATTCAGGTCAGATTTACTGTATATTACAGTTATCTGAGATGCCCCAAACATTAATTCTTGGATTTCAGCAAAAGTGATAATTATTTAATTGGTCGTATTGGCTTTGATCATAAATTCACTGCCTAGATAATCTCAAATTACTGAGATTAGGATCTCCAATTAGACTGGCCTCACTTGCATCAATGCAATATCTGAGAGCCACTAACAGAAATGACTATCAATTTAGTAATTCTGTAACCTATGTTGATCTTGACTCAGTAATGCAAGTGACAATCATTTGTTAATTAGTGGAAGGAATGATTTGGAAGAAAAACAGTTGATATAATGTGAAGAGATTTATTAAAGGCATTGTTTTCAGGGAAAAAAAGAAAAGAAAAAAGAACAGCCTGGTAGAGTGCAAGGTATTTATATACACAAGATAAAATGTGATGACTTCTAAGCAAGGTGGTTGAAGGAGTGGGAGAGAGTAAGATGGATTGACAACAGACCAAAGAAGGGAACAAAACCTAAGGAAGAAGATGTAAACTGCTGTAATTATAGACTTGCTCGTAGGAAATAAGAATAGGCATTTTACTCTTGCCTGAGTGTCACTGTCTCTGTGAAGTAGCAGGTAAGATATACTACTCAAAGTTAGGGAAAGCTTTACAAGTATTAGCCAAAAATAGGAAAATACGTTATTCCAAGAACTAGGTCTCAAGAATGGGTCAGATGGTAAAATTCAGAATTAAATTCAGTATGAAATATATGGAGAATGAAATAAGTCATCCTGGGATTGATGCTGACATAATAGGTTCAAGGTTGCATTGCATAAAAGTAAAAGACCAAAGGTGATGGCAATTGTTGCATGATTAAAAACAAGTAATGACTGGTATTTACAGTCTAGGCTGGGGAGAAAAATGAGGGTAGTCTAAAGAAATGATAGCTTGTAGCATGACTCTTAAAGAGTCTTTATTAATAAAACAAACCTGGAGCCAAGTACTAGGGTAAATACTGGAAGATCAGAGAGACAGATCAAGCCACAGCTAACCTCACCTGGCCAACTTCTCAGCTGATCCTGTTTCCTCAGACTGGAAGCCTCTGTGTCCTCATATCCAAATGGCTCTCAGCTGAACTGTGCTGCTCAAAACCTAAAAGCTTAACCAGCCAAATGCTTCTAGTTCCTGGTCCTCATGCCTTATATATCTTTCTGCCTTCTACCATCACTCCCTGGGATTAAAGGCTCATTCCCTGGGATTAAAGGCTTGAGTCACCATGCCTGGCTGTTTCCAGTGTGGCCTTGAACTCACAGAGATCCCAACTCACAGAGATACTAATGGATTTCTGTCTCTGGAATGCTAGGATTAAAGGTGTGAGTGCTACCATTTTCTAGCCTTTGCATCTAGTAGCTGTAGTGGCTGTTCTGTCTCTGACCCCAGATAAGTTTATTAGGGTGCACAATATTTTGGGGAACACAATACCACCACAATAGCTCATGTGAGTAGAGGAGTAACAGAAAGAGAGGACTTGATTGACAGAGTTTGTATGTGGTGTAAAAAGGAAACGAATAATATAGCTTCTGTTTAGATGGTAATCATTAATGGTTATAAAGACAGAGTATGTCAAATGCAATGGAATATTAGTCTTGATACTCTTGCCAGTCAACTGTACAACCTTGGGAATAAATCTTGAAATCTTTTGCACCTCAAATTGTCATCTCAGAAGAAGTGGATAAAACTTGAGTACCATCAGGAAATCCCTCTTGCAAAAGTGTATGATTTAAGTGTTCATAACTCATTCTTGAAAAGAAGAAAGCCATTATTTAAGAGTGTCTCTTTCTAAGTGTTTTCAAACATGAATGTTCTCTCTACAATGGCAGCCTGGCCAGTGATGCTTCTGGCATGTCTAATACTACGTATAGCAGTGCCTGGTTACTACATTCCATAATAACTGTTCCTCTTCAAAGATCATCCAATCTACTTTACTGTCCATTCTCTTGTTCTTATAATGTCTCCATACCATTAATTCCATCCATAAATGCTAGGTATTACCCATATGTCTCCTCTCTAAGCAGATACTTTCTCACACATACTACCTTCCCTGGATATCTTTTATATTGTTTTTGCTGTAACATTTTCTGGTGACCCTAGAGCAGACACTTTACCATAATTTCCACAGACTCCTACATAAAAGGATTACCTAGCCTGTTAGACCACAGCATTCAAATGTTGAAATGCCTCTCACTTCAAACATCAGATATTCATTCTTGTACAAGCTAAAATTCTAGTTCACATCAAGAAATAATTTTGAAAACCATGTCAAATTCTCCTTCTTTACATCATTGCCCCCCTCCACTCAAGGTCTGAAGTTATTTCCATAGTTCTCAGACTTATTGAAGATCACATGCACAGTCTTCCACTTCTCCAAAACCACTTATTCCTCTTCACTTTGAACTTCATTACTAGCCTGAACCACAGAAACACCATCCTCACTACCCCACAGGAGGTCATGCTGTTCCCAGGTAACACTACATCCCATACTCTCTTAAGAATATACCCTTATGAAAACACTACTACTCACTTATGAAACCTATAAAGTGATTTCATGACTACTCCATTCATGATGAAATATAATCATTTTTTAGTCTGGTAAAACAATATTCTTCAGTATCTAATTTTTCTAGACTATTGCCTCTGCTTTATGTAATCAGACATTTCTCTCCAACCTGCCAGTTCCCAAATAGTCACTCAGAGGCTTTATGTATAAATGCTCAGCCAATAGCTCAGGCTTGTTACTAGCTAGCTCTTACAATTAAATTAACCCATATTTCTTACCTATGCTTTGCTACATAGCTCATGGATTGTTACTTCAGTGGCTGGCTGGTGTCTTCCCTGACTCCACCCTTCTTCATCCCAATATCCTCTGTGTCTGTCTGTTCCACCTATACTTCCTGCCTGGCTACTGGACTGTCAGCTTTTTATTACCCAATGAGAGTAATACATATTCACAGTATACAGAAGAATTATTCCAGAGTACATTGCCTCTGTTTTTCCTTCATGTTCGGATTAAGCAGTTCTCACTGTTGTATTTATTATTGTGTTAAAAACTGATATTATTTCTTCTTTGAAGACTATATCCCACTATCTGCATGGATGATCCTCATTAGTCCTTCAAATGTTACTACAGATGCTAAGTGCTTCGTAGGAACCATATCTGACAAATTTTTAAAACCTATTACTTCTTAGCTCACACTAGAGTCTCAAGAAGTAATCAACCATGATGGAAGGTTGGGAAGCCCTTTCATTTGGGCAATTAATTTTTTGGGGGGGAAAAATTAAAACATAGCTAGCCTCTTAGCTAATTTTGCCAATGGATTTTATGCAAGATAAATGTGTTTATTGAATCATTTCTGATACATCAGATTCTCTGACACAGAAAAAACAAACAAAAATCAGGAAGAATAAAAATATCTAGTGCTAAATAGTTTGAATTTATAACTTTTCTGGTTCATTTGTTTTTCAGATTGTGTTTTACGGATTTTTCTTTCTTTGTATTTCATTTTGCGTTTTGTTTTTATAAACAATATTAGATTAATTTTGCTCAAGAGAGTTGAATCAGCTCTTTCTCACTTGAAATCCTTATGCTTTATGAGAAACTATTTCCAATTACAGGGTCTGAAATGATCCAATGAATCAACTAATATATTGTTTTACTAGCCACAATAATTTACTTTGAAAATATGTGTTTAACCTAAATTATCCAATCAGAAATTTCCTGCCAAAAAGATAATCTACCAGTCACTGGGCATCAAAGTAAAATGTCCTCTGTTTCAAGGTCGAGGCAGCAATCTTAGAAACTCTAGGACAATCAACTCTACAACAAAACCTCATCAAAAAAAGAAAGTGTGTAGCTGGACACAAGCTATGTGCATTGACATGGGTACATCTGATTTGCTATTTGAGTGATGAAGGGTATCAGCATAAATGTCTGCTTCATCTATTTGTATTGCATGAAGACCCAAGGACTCTAACAGAGACTTATTTTATCATCACAAACCTAACAGATATTCAATATGAAAATCCTTCAAAAGAATATCACCAGTGTTTGGTGGAGGTTAATAGTTGTCAAATTATTACTTTCAACTAAGCATGGATGCAGAGAGATGATATTCAAACAAGAAAACTGTAAAATGTTATGTTTCCACCAAATTCTAGGTTTTTCATTATTCAAAAGCTCTCTCTTTGCCTATTAGACTACACTGTGCAAATGTTTCACACATTTCAAATGTCATATATTCAAAATTCATTCATTCATATGCCAAGGCTTTTCCTTCATATACAAGTTTGGATTCTAGCTCAAACCTGGATATCAAGAAAGAATGTTGCAACCCATGCCATGTTCTCCTGCCTCGCCACTCTTGGGAAGCAGGACCTAGCTTGTAACAGTGGCTTCTTCATTCTCTTTTATTCTGGAATGAAGGAAAAGTCTTACATCTTAAAGGATAATGATAGCCAACAAACATACCTAATACTTTGTTAGGGTCATAATGTTGTTTATCCAGCACTGTGGCTATATAACTTAGGACAACCTGATTTCTCTCTTTTCAATAAGAACATATACTCATATTGAAATATGAGGGAAAAATCACTGAATAATAACTGTTCCCATTTTAAGATAGGGGGAAAAGAAAACTGAAGTGGTAAAGCTGGCATCCAAATGTATCTGCACCTTCTTGAATTCTTGAAGTAATGCTTTCTAGAAAATTTTCTTAATTACTCATAGTAAAGTTGCACTGATATAGAAACTTGGTGTGTAGTTTTACATAATCATTGTTTTTCTGTATGAGTTACTGATTGTTGAAGTTTAATTATTTAATAATGCTATGAGGGTAATAAATGCAACATTTTTGTTTTTTAATTAAATATGATCTTTGGCGCTTTCATTCACATATATTTTCTAAGTAGTTAGTAGACATTGCCTGGGCAAAGTTCTGTTGCTATTTTGATTTCATTCATTTGTTGTCTGTGATAGTATAGTATTGTGTGATTTTAGTGCATCATGAACAAGCACATATATTTTCTGTTTTATTTCATGAGCCACTGTTGCTCCATATATATTTCCATGTTTGCTTTATATAAACTTCTGTCATGAGCCACATCCTTTTCTCATAGTTACCAATGTTTCTTAGAAATATTAGCCTAACACTTCTCCCAGGGCTTCCTCCTGAATAAGACTGCCACTGGGAATTTTTGTTCCAGGCCATTCAAGGATACTAGTGCAGAGAATCCAGATTTTAATGAGAGATTGCACTCAATTTCCTTAAAAAAAGTCACTTTCCCCCTAAAATGCTTCAACACAATGTTATAAACTATGATGGGTAAATGAAGTGACCTAAATTTTACGTAACGTGATCTTCAAATTTAATCCCATAGCTGATGAGATTGTATGGCTGTCTCATTTGTGTCAACCAGTTGTTGGAGTATCTACAAGTTATAAATACAGGTTCAGTTTCCCTGAAAAGTAACAGGATGCCATAATCTAACATTAAAAGATATCCCATAAGTTGGAAATAAAATAGTAAAATTCAAGTCACTAAAGAGTTTAAAAAAATATCCCAGTGGGTATGAAAATGACAACATTGAGAAAAAATTACACTTATATATAGTTCCATGTAATTTAAATTGACCAATTTTCATTGTGGGGAACCTTAAGACTCATGTCAGGGTGGTGGTTTAGTTCAGTGGTGGAATACATATTCAGTAAGTACAAAGTCCTGGATTCCATTCTCGGCAACACATACTCAATTTTACAAAATGTTATCTAAATTTCTTATAATTTTATTCAGCAATAAACATTTGTCTGAACATTTTATAATTCTTATTACCCATGGAATTAATGACAGGTTCTGGCTTTTCTGAGAGACATCAAGCCTTTTCCAGTGCCATTGGTGAACTATTTAGAGGCCAAATAGAGAACAAGAATAATGCAAGGAAAAGTCTTCTGTAAGTTTAGGGTCTGTGGAAATATGAAGTAAATGTAGTAGATGGAAATAACTGAATCATATTTTAACTCAAACTATGTATAGTCTCCTAAGTAAACTAACCAAAATTTCATCATTAAATATTGATGACTTGCTATATCTAAGAAAAAGGGTTTCCTCTAAAGTATTGATTAAACATTGTCAATATAGTCTTGTAATGAATGCAGCAGGTAAGTGCCACAATCACAAACCAACAAACATACAGAAAAACCAGTTAAAGGCCATTTACATGTCAATCACAATTAACATGTGATTTGGCTTTGTGTTAGCTAGTTCTTTGTCGCAAGGGGCCAGTAAGAGCAGCAGGGACCAAGGATTCTCCCTCCATTCAAAATGTCTGTCATTTTCTGTTAGAAAAGTGTTTCCTGCCCTATCCATCTGGCTTGTAACTGTGGCTTCTTCATTCCCTTTTATCCTGAAAAACATTCACCCAGTCACAAGAGCAATTTTCTTTTCAATAATAGCATACTATTCCATAAAAAAATTCATATGTGTTAGGAAGGAAAGAGCTTTTTTGATAGACAGCTATTACACCCTCATGTTTTAAGTACTCCCTGATATTTAATTATTTCATATAAATAACTTGTAGCTTCCCATGCTTTGTGGGAGACTGAACTATGACTTCTAATACTATTCTGCCCTATGTGATATTGTATGCCAGGTTTTTCAGCAAGCTTCCAGGGTGTTTGGTATGCTAGTTCCTGTCTTCTTTGTATGAAACCAAGTATAATCACACAGTAGGACTTGACATAAGTACCCTAGCTGCATCCAGAGAGCATGCCATAGGTTAGCTTGTGCCTAGCACTTCAGGCTGTGTCTGGAGTGAACCAGATCTTTAATGTTGCTGCAAGAAGCAAATTCACTCTGCAATTGACCCCAATAGAAGGAACCCAAAATCAGCAACCCTAGAATGGAAAGACTGAGAATAAATTATCATTGTTCTAAACTATGAGAGTTTTGGTGGATGGTGGGGCTGCATTACTGTGGTGATATTTGAAAGGAAGTCAATTTAGAGCTGTGAACTCTGGTTTATATTTTCAAATTGGCTCTATACTTTTTTTTATCACTAGATTACATAAAACAGCAAGATTTAGTTCCTTAAAGTTGCCTCTGACTTAAAGTAAGTTTGTTCACTCTTCCAGAATTTCATTTTGATTATACTACCTTGTTATTTTTAAATGTTTATTTTTATTTTATAAACATCAGTGATTGTTTTTGATGCATGCATTGTGTGTATGTTTGGTGTCACATGTGTCAGAAGTGGATGTGAACTCCCACAAAACTGGAGATGTAGGTGACTGTAAGTCACAATATTATCGCTGAGACCTGAACCCAGGTCCTTTTCAAGGGAACCCAGTGCTATTGACTACTGAGCCATCTTTCAAGCACTGGCACTATCCTATTTACATATTATTTTCAATATGTCTCCCATTTCACATACTTGTTTTGTTTATGAACAATATCATCATTCCTCATATGTACATGACCCCAACACATACATGTCATCCTACACATACAACTTTGTGATATTCACTGCTCCTAAAAGACAAGGGCTTCAGAACTTGAAAAGAGGAACATGAGGAGGTGAAAGATCACGAATATGAAGAGATACTGAAAGAACCAAGCCTGACTGTCAAAGGATGAATCCATTCTTCCAAGAAGAAAATAAACACCTGGTTTCTTTGGATCACAGTTGATTAGAACTTCTGATATTTGTAACCAAGAACATTCCAACTGTCTCTTAGTAAAGTGTCTACTGCTGTAATAAAAAAAAAAATACCAAAACAATTTAGAGAGGAAAGGGATTATTTCAGTTTACAAGTTCTAATCACAATCCATCATGGAGAAAGCTTAGGTCAAGAACTCAAGGCAGGACCCTGAAAGCAGGAATGAAAGCAGAAACCATGGAAGAGTGCTTCATACCAGCTTGCTTCACATGAATTTCTCAAGCCTTTTTCTTTTCTTTTCTTTTCTTTTTTTTTTTTTTTTTTTTTTTTGGTTTTTCGAGACAGGGTTTCTCTGTGTAGCTTTGCACCTTTCCTGGAGCTCACTTGGTAGCCCAGGCTGGCGTCGAACTCACAGAGATCCGCCTGCCTCTGCCTCCCGAGTGCTGGGATTAAAGGCGTGCGCCACCAACGCCCGGCTAAGCTTTTTTCTTATAGCACTCAAAACCATCTGTCTAAGAGTGGCACTGTTCATAATGAAGTGGACCCTCTCACATCAATCATCAATCAAGAAAACATCCCAAAGTTCTTCCCACAGGCCATTCTGTTAGGGGCATTTTCTGAATTGAGGTTGTCTTTTTCCAAACCACTCTAGCTTGTGTAAAGGTTGACATAAAACTAGCCAACCAGATTTATCCCTTGACAAATTGACACACAAACTCCATCACTATTTAAATAGAACCTTTCCTTTCTCATTTGTCCCCAAGATGGCATATTAATATTAATATCACAATGCAAAGCATTCCAACTTTTAAAAGCCCCATAGTCATTAAAAATTCAAAGACTTTGCTATGCAACTATTATACATATATAGAGGGCCTAGGTTGGTCCCATGCAGGCTTCTTGGCTGTTGGTCCAGACTCTGTGAGCACCTGTGAGCCCAGGTTAGTTGTTTCTGTGGGTTCCCTTGTGATGTCCTTGACCCCCCTTGCTCATAGAGTCCTTCCTTCCTCCCTTCAGTGGAATGAAATTCTGTCTTACATTGATCAGAACAGCTAATATCAAAACACAAGTGACAGCTCATGATGGAGAGGATATGGAGCAAAAGGAACACTACTCCATTGCTGGTAGAAGTACAAATTTGTATAGGCAATATGGAAATAAATATGACAGTTTCATCAGGAAATTAGAAATCGATAAACTACAAGACCCACTTATACCACTCCTGAGCATATACCAATAGATATTCTACTATACCACAAGGACTTTTGCTCAATTATGTTCATAGCAGTTTTATTTGTAATAGCCAGAAACTGGAAACAGCCTAGATGTCCATCAACCAAAGAATGGATGAAAATAATGCAGTACATTTATACAATGGTGTATTATTAAGCTGTTAAAAAAATGACATCAGGAAACGTGCAGGCAAATAGTTGGATCTATGTTAGGTTTGTATTGCTATGAAAAAACTACATGGCTGAAATAAACTTGGGGAGAAAAGGGTATATTTCAGCTTACAACTTTGAGGTCCTACTCCATCACTGAGGGAAGTCAGGACAGAAACTCAAACTGGAAACCTAGAGCAGGAGTATTGCGGGGTAATGCACTTGTACACTGTAAAGATTTGTCACTCGAACTGGTTGAATAAAATGCTGATTGTCCACTAGCCAGGGGGGAAGTATAGGCAGGGTGAACAGACTAGGAGAATTCTGGGAAAGGGAAGGGCAGAGTCAGGAGTCACCAGCCAGACTCAGAGAAAGCAAGATGAGAATGCTGCACTGAGAAAAGGTACCAAGCCATGTGGCTAAACATAGATCAAGTGTAAGAGTTAGTAATAAGCCTGAGCTACCATCCGAGCATTTATAAGTAATATTAAGTCCCTGAGTCAATTATTTGGGAAGCAGCTGCTGGGTATGGGAACAGGCAGGCAAGAGAGAAACTCTCACCTACGCAAGAGCAGAAGCAGAAGCCTTGGAGGAATCCTACTTACACGTTTGCTCCTTAGAGCCTCCTCAGGCTGCTTTCTTATATACCTCAAGACCACTAGCCAAGGGGTAGCACTACCCATACTGAAATGGGCCTCCTCACATAAGTTATCAATCAAGAAAATGTCCTCAACACTTGCAGGCTGGCCAGTGGGGCCATGTTCTCAATTGAGATTTTGTCTTCAAAAATGACTTTAGGTGTTGTCATTAGATATACAATCAGTAGCACAAGCCACTACAGATATTAAGCCCACCAAGGACCTCATTGCCCTTGAATGACAGCCTCAGTGAGCTGCAACCATACTGTAAACTCCAGAATCTCAGATTTTCAAAAGTCTAACACAGCGTTATGTTTCCTCTGGAAAAGCTTAGTGCCAATACCCAAGGGACCACTTCCTATGGAACTCTTGACATACTCATATTGCATGCAGCCTGTAAATCTGGTCAAGCCTAGGTTTTCTTTTAACAGAGTCTATGCTTCTTTCTCTCATGAACACATTGAAGGACATTTTATTAATTCACTAATATATTCCAAAAACATTCCAGACAACTTTTTCTCTACTATTCCTCAGTCTAGTCTAATAGCTTAAAACCTAATTATTTATCTTATCAAAGAAATATATATATATGTGTGTGTGTGTGTGTGTGTGTGTGTGTGTGTGTATATATATATATACCTCTTGTGACAAGTATAAGATAATACATTGAAAAATCCTGGTTAGACATATACATACTTGACACCAAATGCCATCATCACTAGTAACATTATTATGGAAAGATGTAAATACAATAAATAATGTAAATTTTTCTAAGATACTCTGTGCGTGTGTGTATGGGGGGGGGGAGAGAGAGAGAGAGAGAGAGAGATTTGCCAGCATCCACATACATGGTACATAGAAGACAGTCTTGGGCATTGCTTGGGCATTGCCTTCCACCTAGTATTGAGACAGAGTCCCTCTTGTTTATTGCTCTGAGTTCCTGGTTAGCTAGCTTGCAAGCTTCTGTCAATTTCCTGTCTCTGCTCCATATCTTCTGGTAAAAACATTCTAAGATGGCAAGCTACTGTGTCTGGACTTTATGCGGGTTCTCAGCATCCAAGCTAAGGTGACTGTCTGGTTTAAGCAGCAGGCACATCTCCCACTGAGCCATTTCCCCAGCTCCCTTCCGAGGTTTCTAAACAGTCTTCAACTAAAGAAAATAAATTATGTGACTAGTAGTTTGCAGAAAAATAGCAAGAGTCTTCGCTTCTAGCAACTCTCCTGAACACATCTCATAAACCACTGTGTTGGGACTACCAAAAGCACATCCTCTCTACCCTGAGTCCATTTGATTTTGGACAAATGATTTCATCTGAATATGGTTGGCTTTTTCAAATTAAAACATCATATTAACTTTGTGAATATTCAATAAAATTGTTTTAGAAATTACTGACCTTGTGACTGGAGAGATGGCTCAGCTATTAATATATATTTGTGATGTGTATGTGTTTTAACAATAATAAGGAAAGGGGGCTATCAACTTGAGAAGGGGGCTCCAGAGGGGCTTAAGGAAGGACAACTGAAATGGTCTGAAGGGAGGAAAATGGGGGGGGGCAATATAGTTCTATTTCATTCAAAACATGTTTTTTAAAGAGGTTTTTTTCCCACTCTCCCAATAGACATGAGTTCTAATCTCAGTATCCTCATTGGAGCATCTCAAAATTGTCTATAACTTGAACTCTCTGTATTCCAAAGCCCTATTCTGGCCACCATGTAAACACATACACACACACACACACACACACACACACACACACACACACACACACAAAAATAATAATAATAATAATAATAATAATAATAATAATAATTAAACCTCAGACAATTTATGGGTTTTGACCTACCTACAAGGTCAAAGCACAGTTAAGGAAAATGTACTTTAGCATAACTTTCCATGTGATTCTGGGATACTCATGTTGACAAACTGGTAGAAACTGACAATTGCTGATATTTTGATCAGGTGTCTTATTTTTTAATTACAAGTTTATTCTTTAATAAAGTATTTAGACAAATAATTTAATTTCCTTGCTTTTCTCCTCCTCTCTCCTCCCTTATCCCTCTCCTTCCCCCTCCTCCTTCAATCAGATCTCAGGGCCTTGTACCTCAAATCAATATAACTTTCTACACTCAGTCTTATGCCAAGACACTCATTTTTTAATCCTTAAATATAAATTATTTATAAAATTTTAATTTGCTTTCTATACAAACCAAAGAGAGTAGGTTACATAATCTGACTCATTGCATAATTTAACTATTGTATAACTTTTGGTCCCAGCACTCAAGAGGCAGAGGCAAGTGGATCTCTGTGAATTCGAGGCCAGTTCTTACAACAAAGCAAGTTCCAGGACAGCCAGGGCTACACAGAGAAACCTGGTCTCAAACCACCAAAAGGAAAATTTCTCTAACCCCAGTAGCAAAAACTTACTTGAGCATTATGGTTTTCCAAAATGATACAGAATGGAAAAAAACTTAGACAGATTCTCTACCCAACTTGAGGAAACACTTCCAAAGACCTTCAACCAAAAATTATTCTGTATGCAGTGGAGCATAATATCTGTAGACTTTGGTCCCAGTAAAAGAAGACAGTTTGTAACTAAAGATGAAATTTGGGTAGCTAGTTTTCTCTTATATGGTTAAATATTTGACATAGAGACCATTTTTCCATGCGGATATTCTATGTCTAGAATCCAGAAAATATTGGATGTAGGCATTCTATTCAGCATCACACCTTATATTTGTTTGCTCTTTGACTATTTTCTTCTGTTAAAAGAACAATAACAAGAGCTGCAGGGAGAGTATAAATTCAGTAACTTGTTAATGTTACTGTGAAATGTAAAGCAAAGGAGTCTCGATGTAATTCTTCTGTGCAAGCTACAGATGTCAGGATCGTGTTGAGCTGGGCTCTAAGGACAGATTCTCCACAACTATAGTTATAAAAATTCTTACATCTGGAAGAAAACTTAGCAAATTTCTTAAGACGAGTCTGGCAGTGTCACCATTTGCTAGCTGCTAAAGGTAGCTTTTCAATTTTACATTCAGTGTGGGAAAGGAGAAAATGATAAAGGGTCAGCAGGGACCCAACACCTAGCAAGAGTTCCAGGACCCCCCGCACCAGGAGCACATTCATATTTAATACATTACATTAAGGGCTCCCAAAGCAATATTTTCTACCACTACTCCAATGGCCCTGTTTCCCATATATAGACAAATTAATGAAGGTAGATTCTGGAACTGAACATAAATATTCAACCAGTGTCTGTATTTATGCCTCAGATTACCAATAACTAATGGTCAGCTGAACCAAAGTAACCATATAACTTAGACATGTAAAAGGATAGCTGATCCCATTTATTATACCACCTGTGAGCCTCCTAGGAGAATAGCAGTCTAGTAAAATATTTTGGTGTGCTGACACAATTTTGTACTTGTTTATGAGGCTTTGCCAGCCTCATCAGTAATTTCCTGTTATAATTCTTTGCTTCAAAGGCCAAGTCCACACATGGGAAAACTATTTTCTGCAAACAATCTTCTCAAAGCTCTACTGTCTCTGTCTCTTCAATGGCCTCTCTGGATATTGTCTTCACTTTTACACTTGCTTTTAGCCATCATAAGGGATTAAAATTAGCATTCAGGGGAAAGCAAATCCATGAGCTGTGCAAGATTTAAATTGCTATGTCGATTACCTGCTTCAGCCTCTTCTCAGAGGCATGGGAGAAAAACTCTCTTTTCTGATTCATGAGCTACAAAGGACAATGGAAAAAGCTTTTGCTCCAATACATCTCACAAAAAGATCAAGTGGAGATAAACTGATATAACTTCTGTGCTCACAACTGCAGCACGTTTCTATCCTAAAGTATTGATATACTGTGTACAGCCTGGTGATAGCCATACCCTTTCTGTAAGCAGCATTGATAGCACTATCTCCTGGGACATTGGTTATTGCACTTTCTAAAGTATCTTATTAAAATGTGTAAATCCCAGTTGAGAAGCTCAACATCACAAAAACTACAGTAGAAAATGCAGTCATTTCTGCCATCATATTTATCAAAGTACAGTAGCAATTTGCACTGTTAGGACTTTCAGTTTTAACTTTTTTTTCCCTGTTATGTGCAGCATATAGTGTTAACACTGATTGGAAATGTCTCTGCTTATTTAGCAAAAATATTTATGGCTTGGGATTTTGAATTGTGGAAATGTTTACTTCAAGTTAAGAATTGGTACTTATTTCAAAGGATGTGCAGTTTTGACTGTGGATGCTTATATTTCGAAAAACTGGCTAGAATATGCTGGATTAATGGAATTCATTGCTGAAGTAGAGTCAAATGTGTAACAATAAGAGCGTTGCTGGCTCCCCTAAAAATATCAGACAACAACATAGAAAACTGATAACTGGTACTAGCTTGAACTGGAAAAGTAGAGTGTATTCAGTAACATCTGGAAGTCTTCATTCAAAATACTTTACAGAATTTCTTACCTGCTGAGGAATGACGGGCATTATTCTATTAAACAATTGCAAGTTTCTCTGGACACTGATGATTTTTCCATTCCTTTTATCAAATGAATTCTTGGATCTTAGAGAATTATATAGAGCTTAGAGCCTGGTCAATGGCTTCAAAAGAACTCAAGGAAGAAAATGAACATGCAAATAAAAATGGTAATTAGAGTCTGAAGGGCACATTGCTGAACTCACAATTTGTTTGTTGTGTTTAAATATTGCAGAGGTTCCTGATATGCACATCTTGTTGGGCCATATGGGATCCTGATTTGCTTATTCCCAATAAGTGTTACTGCCTGAGGTTTTCAACCAACCTTGCCTTTTTTTAGTGAATATATCAATGATCACACTATATAAGCTGTTAGTGTAGACTAACATGAGTGATATTTCGTTCTGGGATGACTTTTTCTTGTATAACATGTAAGTTTACATGTGGGTTTGCATATCTAAAATACATGTTCCAAACCACGCCTAAAGTAACTGAACTTTTTGTTTTATCTTATTATCTAATAAATTAATACAACAAGGAGCTCATTAAATGCAAACGAGGAAGAGGAAAAAGGTGTTGCTAGAATGTAATTAGCAAGATACAAAGATACCAATTAACACCTATAGCAAAGAAAAAACAACTTTTTCCCCCATGGGGCAGCATCAAAAATAAAGCCACAGCTGGTTACACACACTGTGTGGAGTGAAGATGGATTTTAGTTTTTCTATTAATCCTGAAGCCTGGAGAGTAAGGAGGAAAGGAGAAGAGGAGAGTCTGCATGCTGGCCAGTAAAGGGATTATCACTCTAAATGCCTTTGGTTCTGGTTAGAACAGTGTATAGCTGAGGGGAAATTCTGTACAAGTCTCATGCCACTGGTCTTCTTTTCATTTCAATCCTCCTTATGTTTCCTCCGAACAGCACTACACCATTAACATGCCACTGTTCGACAACTTCATCAAAAAACATTTTCTTACATCAAGTAATTAGTGTGACAAAATGGACTTCATATATGTCACAAATCTTTGTAACATCTTTTGTATAAGGGGCCATGAACTCAAAGAGTGTTTTGTTTAAGTTTTCAGAAGAAATGGTCAAACTATCCTGTGTGAGTGTGACTTGATAATATACACTTCATTTTTAGGGAAACAGCAGAGTACCTGTGACTGTGTTCATCAAGAGCTCTACAGCTTGGGGTATGGAGGTGGCTCCGTGGGTAAGAGCTCTTGCTCTACAAGCATGGGGCCTGAGTTCAGACCCCACTTCCCATACATAATCATTCTGTGACTGTCTGCAACTCCAGCTCAAGGGGATGGAGACAGGCAGATGACAGGCCAGCCATGTCAAAAGTGTGAGAAATGATCTCATGAGAATGAGGTTGAGAGTAATGGAGCCAAACACCTGGCCTCTTCCTCTGCCTTCCATATACATGCACAAAGCCCCACTCATTAGCCCCACTCCCACATTCATCCATGCACAGGTATGCGCTCACACGCATGTGCACACACACACACACACACACAGACACTAATTTTTAAAAAAATCATTAAGACCCAGTCCGCTAACATTTGCACCTCCCAAGTCTATAATGTAGGCAGAGATAATGAGCCTCACATACCAAATCATGGCACTCTCATAGCTCTCCAAACAAAGCCATCGAAGTGTTAACCTACACTAATATTACATCGTTCTTTTCAGGGGTAGTATTTCTAGCACTCTATTTAAATGTAATTATAAGCTTACAGAAAAAAAATCACAAGAATGGTACATGCACCCCCTGCAAGCCCCTTTCCCAGCTGTGTTGATGGATGCAACATTGCCACATTTCTTTGGGTGAATGTGAACCCCACGCACACCCTCTGAAAGCAAGCGGCTACTCCCTGACTCCTCTCTCCCTCAGCACTTCAGTGTACATATCTTAAACACCAAGACATTCCCTTTCTTCTTACAGGACAATTACCATTTGGGGAAATACACCCTTAATAGACAACTACATATCCAATATATTACAAATACCAGTTTTGTAAATTGATCCAGTATTCTCTTTTATACCATGTATTCTCTCATATTGTATTTTGTTGGGATATCCCATAAGTGTCTTTTAAACTGAAATGGGTCATTCTACGTTGTCTTTTATAACAGTTGCTTAGTTGAGGAAAATTTACAAGAAAACACTCCTCACTTGGCTTATATGATGCTTCCTAAATGACATATTTCAAGTTGTGACCCCTGAGATGTATTTCCTTCTTAGAGTACCAGAACAGACCTTCAGGAATATTAACCTGTCCATCAGTGAAAACGTTAATTATCTTCATATTATGTTTGTCTAATTTTGTCACTGTTCTGTTTCTGGAATCCTTTAAGGGTGGTTGTAATGTGGCTAACCATTGGCTTAACTTTTAAAATATTACATTATGGTATGGGTCAAGCCGTGTCTTCTGCATGTTTACCAGGTGGAAGAGCTTTCTATTTTAGGTGTCCCTTCGCTGTGCAGCAATTTTCCCTGAGATGAAACGTTCCATCTGGGAAGGAAGCTCCTCAAGAGCAGGATGCTACAAAGGCAGGTGAAACGGTCCATCCTGCAGGGAAACTCTTTAAAAATTGGAAAGTAACTTTAAACTCAAGAACTCAAAAGTGTCATGATGTCCCTGAAACTGAACAGATTCACTAAACCCCTCTGTCACCCGGTTTATACAAGAAATGCTGAGAAAAATACTTTGACCTAAGAGGTCAAGCTTCCTTGAAGAGGCTCCGACCAAATAAGTCACATGAAAGAAACAGAGATTGCTGTGGCTATTGCTCTGTATGCTGTGAATGTGTTGTTCTGATTGGTTAATAAATAAAGTGCTGATTGTCCAGTAGCCAGGCAGGAAGTATAGGCAGGACAAGCAGAGAAGAGAATTCTGAGAAGAGGTAGGCTGAGTCAGGAGTCGCCAACCAGACACAGGGGAAGAAAGATGTGAAGGCAGAACTGAGAAAAGGTACCAAGCTGCATGGCTAAACATAAATAAGAATTATGGGTAATTTAAGAGTAAGAGCTAGTCAATAGTTAGCCTGAGCTAATGGCTAAGAAATTTTAATTAATATAAGCCTCTGTGTGTTTACTTGGGTCCAAGTGGCCACAGGACCATGGGAGCCAGGCAGGACCAGAAAAACTTCAGCTACAAGAGACTATCCAAGTTGCTTGGAGGAGACAAATATGTACAGAACTGCCTAGAGGAAGTAGAAGCCAACTAAACTACCTAGAAAGGACACTATCTTGGGGTTACAACCAGTTGCAGGCTAGCAGGCAGGACTCCTCCAGGCAGGCCTGACTACCACCATCCCCTACTGGACCCTGTAACCTACAAGCCCCAATCCACCCCCAAAACCCATCCACCCTCCAAGACCACAGCTGCTCCCTGAAACAGATTCTGCCAGCTCCAATTGGACCAAGAGGTAAGTCTTTCTTCTCATAGCTGATCACCACAGCCTCTAGGCCTTAGGCCTAGGGGCAAAACCAGTGCCCCAATACCTTACCCACTGCAGCCCCAGTTGCAGGCCAGCAGGTGGGACTCTTGCAGGAAGGCCTGACCACCACCCCCTCTAGCAGATCCTGTAACCTACAAGCCCCAATCCACCCCTCAACCCATCCTCTGAGACCACAGCTGCTCCTTGAGACACAGACTCCACTAGCTCTGATTGGACCAAGAATGGCTCCCTGAGACACAGACACTGTTTGCACCAATTTGAGGAAGAGATGGGTAGACACCAATGCAAGAATACATTCAACAACATAACGAGCAATATGGTACCATCAGAACCTAGTGGTTCTACATAAGCAAGACATGAACATCCCAGTGTAGAAGAAACATAAGAAAATGACTTTAAGAAGATGATAGAGGCCTTTAAAGAGGAAATGAAAAATTCCCTTAAAGAAATTGAGGAAAAGACAAGCAAAAAAATTGAAGAAATCAATACATCCCTTAAAGAAAACCAAGAAAACCAAGAAAAAGCAATTAAACAGGTGAAGAAAACAGTTCTCCAGACCTGAAAATTGAAATAGAAACAACAAAGAAGACACAAACTGAGGGAATGCTGGAAATAGAAAATCTGAGTAAACAAACAGGAACTATAGATGCAAGATTAACCAACAGAATACAAGAGATGGAAGAGAGAATCTCAGGTGTGAAGGACAAAACAGAGGAAATAGATTTGTCAGCCAAAAAAAATACTAAAGCCAAAAATGTCATAACACAAAACATCCAGGAAATCTGGGACACCATGAAAAAGCCAAACCTAAGAACAATAGAGATAGAAGAAATAGAAGAATACCAACTCAAAGGCACAGAAAATGTATTCAACAAAAGCATAGAAGAAAACTTTACCAACCTAAACAAGGAAATGCCTATGAAGTTACAAGAAGGTTACAGAACACCAAACAGACTGGACCCAAAAGAGAAGTCCCCTTGCCATGTAATAATTAAACCACTAAACATAGAGAATAAAGAAAAAATATTAAGAACTACAAAGGAAAAAGGCCAAGTAACATATAAAGGCAGACCCATCTGAATAACACCTGACTTCTCAATGGAGTATCTGAAATCTAGAAGGTCCTGGACATATATTATGCAGACACTAAAAGACCATGGATGCCAGCCTAGATTATTATACCCAGCAAAACGTTCAATTGCCATAGACAAATTAAACAAAATATTCCATGATATAAATAGATTTAAACAATACCTATCCACAAGTCCACCCCTACAGAAAGCATTAGAAGAAAAAATCCAATCCATGAAAACTAGATGCACCCATGAAAACACAGGCAATAGATAACCCCACAGCAGCAAATCCCAAAGAAGGGAAATACACACACACTACGACCAAAAGATAATAGGATTTAACAATCACTGGTCATTAATATCCCTTAATAAAAATGGACTCAATTTACCTATAAAAGACAGATTCTAACAGAATGGAGACAAAAACAGAACCCATTTTCTGCTACAAACAAGAATCATACCTCAACTTCAAAGACAAACTACCTCAGAGTAAAGGGCTGGGAAAATTCTTCCCAGTCAAATGGACTTAAGAAGCAAGCTGGTACAGCTATCCTAATATCTAACAAAATAGACTTCAACCTAAAATTAATCAAAAGAAATTAAGAAGGACATTACATATTCATCACAGGAAAAATCCATCAAGATTAAGTCTCAATTCTGAACATTATGCCCCAAATATAAGGGCATCTACCTGTGTAAAAGAAATATTACTAAAGCTTAAATCGCTCATCAAACCACACACACTAATAGTGGGAGACTACAACTCCCTACTTTTACCAATGGACAGGTCTGCCAGACAGAAATTCAACAGAGAAATAATGGAAATAACAGACGTTATGACCCAAATGGATTTAATAGACATCTACAGAACATTCCACAAAAGAATATACATAAGAGAACAAACACAAGAGAATATACCTTCTTCTCAGCACCCTGTGGAATCTTCTCTAAAATTATAAACATACTCAGTCACAAAGCAAATATCAACAAATACAAAAATATTGAAATAACCTCCTGTATTTTATCAGACCACCATGCCTTAAAGTTAGAATTCAACAACAACACAAATTACAGAAAGCCTACAAACTCATGGAAAGTTAATAATGCTCAACTGAATCACCAATGGGTCAAGGAAGAAATAAAAAAAGAAATTAAAGACTTCCTAGAATTCAACGAAAATGAATGTACAACATACCAAAACTTATGGGATACTATGAAAGCAGTACTAAGAGGAAAATTTATAGCACTAAATGCCTACATAAAGAAGTTGGAGAACTCTCACACTAATGACTTAACAGCACACCTGAAAGCTCTAGAAAAAAAAGAAGCAAACTCACCCAGGAGGAGAGACACCAAGAAATAATCAAATTGAGGGCTGAAATCCATAAAATAGAAAGAAGGAGAACAATGAATCAATGAAACAAAGAGTTGGTTCTTGGAGAAAATCAACAAGATAGACATACACTTATCCAAAATAACTAAAAGACACAGACAGAATATCCAAATTAACAAAATCAGAAACGAAAAAGGAGACATAACAGACAATGAGGAAATCCAGAGAACCATCAGGTCATACTTCAAAGACCTGTACTTCACAAAATTGGAGAATCTAAAAGAAATGGACAATTTTCTGGATAGGTACCATATATACAAATTAAATCAAGACCAAATAAATAATTTAAATAGACCCATAACGCCTATGGAAATAGAAGTAATCATTAAAAGTCTTCCAACCAAAAAAGCCCATGGCCAGATGATTTCAGTGCAGAATTCTACCAGAATTTCAAACAAGAGCTAGTACCAATACTCCTGAAGTTGGTTCACACAATAGAAACAGAAGGAACATTGCCAAACTCTTTCTATGAGGCTACATTTATCCTGATACCCAAACCATACAAAAATGCAACAAAGAAAGAGAATTACAGACCAATCTCCCTCATGAACATTGATGCAAAAATTCTCAATAAAATACTGGCAAACTGAACCTAGGAACACATCAAAAAATCATCCAGCATGATCAACTAGGCTTCATATTAGAGATGCAGGGATGGTTCAACAAATGAAAATCTGTCAATATAATCCACCATATAAACAAATTGAAAGAAAAAAACCACATGATTGTAGCTGGAGTTATCTCCAGTCCTGTCTGGGCCGGCAGCCACTGAGACTCAAATAAACACACAGATGCTTATATTATTTAAACTATTTGGCCTAGTGGCTCAGGCTTCTTGCTATCTCATTCTTATATCTTAAATTAACCCATATCTATTAATCTATAAGTTGTCACATGGCTTGTGTCTTACTGGTACTTAACATCTCGCTTTTCTGCGGCTGGCAGCATCTCGTGACTCAGCTTTCCACTTCCCAGACTTCTACTCTCTCTTTGTCCCACCTATACTTCCTGCCTGGCTATTGGCCAATCAGCACTTTATTTATTAACCAATCAGAGCAACACATTCAAAGCATAATATAAATAATATAAAATAACTTGAGGTAACTCTAACCAAATAAGTGAAAGACCTGTATGATAAGAAATTTAAGTCCTTGAAGAAAGAAATTGAAGAAGATATTAGAAAATGGAAAGATCTCCATGCTCATGAATAGGTAGAACCATCATAATAAAAATAGCAATCTTACCAAAAGCAATCTAGAGATTCAGGGCAATCCCCATCAAAATCCCAACACAAATATTCACAGACCCCTAAAATGCAATACTCAACTTCATGTGGAAAAACAGAAAACCTAGGATATCTAAAACAATCCTTTACAATAAAGCAACCTCTGGAGGCATCACCATCATTGACTTCAAGCTCTACTACAGAGCTATAGTAATAAAAACAGCTTGATATTGGCATAAAAACCAACATATGGATGAAAAGAATCAAGTTGAAGATCCTGACATTAATCCACACACCTATGAACACCTGATTTTTGACAAAGAATCCAAAACTGTACAATGGAGAAAAGAAAAGATCTTCAACAAATGCTGCTGACATAACTGGATGTCAACACATAAAAGATTGCAAATAGATCAACATCTATCACCATGCACAAAACTCAAATCCAAGTGAATCAAAGATCTCAACATAAATACAGCTACCCTGAACCTGATAGAGGAGAAAGCAGGAAGTAACCTAGAATGCACTGGCACAAGAGACCACTTCCTAAATATAACACCCAGTAGCATAGACACTGGGAGCAAAAATTAATAAATAGGACCTCCTGAAACTGAGAAGCTTTTGTAAGGCAAAGGACAAGGTCAATAAGAAAAAATGACAGCCTACATAATGGGAAAAGTTCTTCACCAGCCCACATCTGACAGAGGGCTGATCTCCAAAACATAAAGAATCAAGAAACTAGACAGAAAAATACCAAACGATCCAATTAAAAAATGAGCAACAGATCTAAACAGAAAATTTTTAACAAAAGAATCCCAAATGGCTGAAAGACATTTAAGGAATTACTAAATATCCTTAGTCATCAGGGAAATGCAAATCAAAATGACTCTGAGATGTCATCTGTCAAAATGTCTAATATCAAAAACACTGATGACAGCTTATGTTGAAGAGGATGTGGAATAAGGGGAACACTCCTCCACTGTTGGTGGGAGTGAAAACTTGTACAGCCACTTTGCAAATTAGTGTGGTGACTTCTCAGAAAACTGGGAATCAATCTACCTCAAGACCCAATGATACCAATCTTGGACATATACCCAAAAGATGCTCCTCAAGTATACCACAAGGACACTTGGACAACTATCTTCATAGCAGCATTATTTGTAATAGCCAGAATTTGGAAGCTACCTAGATGCCCCTCAATTGATGAATGAATAGAACAAATGTGGTTCATATACACAATGGATTATTACTCAGTTGTAAAAAAAAAAGTAGTGACATCATGAAATTTGTAGGCAAATGGTTAGAATTAGAAAGTATCATCCTGATTGAGGTAACCCATACTCATAAGACAAATATAGTATGTACTCACTCATAAGTGGATACTAGATGTAAAGCAAAGGATAATCAGACTACCATCCACAGCTCTAGAGAAGCTAGGAAACAAGGAGGACCCTAAGAGGAATGGATAGATTACCTTAGGAAGGGAAAACAGAGATCTTAATGAGTAAACTGGGAATGGAGGGTACAATAGAGGGTAGGGGATGGGGGATGAGAACATGAGGGAATGGGATGGTTGAGCTGGGGGAGGGACAGAGTAGGAGAGCAATGAAAGAGATATCATGATAGAGGGAGACATTATGGGGTAAGGGAGAAACCTGGTGCTAGTGAAATCTCCATGAATCCACAAGGATGACCCCCGATTAGACTACTAGCAATAGTGGTGAGGGTGCCTGAACTGGTATACCCTGGTAATCAGATTGATGAATACCCTAACTGTCATCATAGAGCCTTCATCCAGTAACTGATGAAAGCAGATGCAGAGATCCACAGCCATGCACGAAGCTGAGGGCTGAGCTCCAGGAGTTCAGTTGAAGAGAGGGAAGAGGGATTATATGAGCAAGAAGGGGGCAAGATCATTATGGGGAAATCTACAGAGACAACTGAACCAAGCTCAAAGGAACTCACAAACTTTAGACTGATAGCTGTGGAACCTGCATGGGACAGAACTAGACTCTCTGCATATGGGACACAATTGTGTAGTTGGGTCTGTTTGAGGGGCCCCTGGCAGTGTGATCAGGAGCTATCTGTGGTGCATGAGCTGGTTTTCTGGACTAGACCCTCTACATACAGGAGACAGTTGTATAACTGGGTCTATTTGAGGGGCCCCTGGCAGTGTGATCGGGATCTGTCCCTGGTGCATGAGCTGGCTTTCTGGATTCCATTACCTATGGTCAGACACCTTGCTCACCTCTGATAAAGTGGGGAAGGGCTTGGTCCTGCCTCAACTGAATGAACCAGGCTTAGCTGTCCCCCGCCATGGGAGAACTTACCCTCTTAGAGAAGGTGATGAAGGGTGGGGAAAAGGCGAAGGCGGGGGTGGGAGGAGGCAGGAGAAGAGATGAGAGGGGGATCTGTGGTTGGTATGTAAAATGAATTTTAAAAAAATAAAACATTTTGAGTGGCAAAAAAAAAAAGAAAAAAGGACACTCTCCAATTTATGGAGCTGCCTGCATGTTTTACAGTGCACTCTAGGTTTCTAGCCCTCATGAGATGTCACCCATGCTCAGGTGAGCTTCTTGTGATGTGGCTGGCTTTGAGTCATTTCTGCCCCGTGAGTAACCCCATCACCAATATAATATGCCCAACAAAACTCATTGGTTCACCAAGCTGGAAGCCAGTAGTAACGCTACTTTGATTGGTCCTTAGTTCTTTTTTTTTATGGTGAGTATGTATTTGTTCATGTCAGTGGGCCCCACTGGAGCTTGATATGTGTAAATACGAAGGAATGTTAGTAACACTGTAATAGGAGTAAACCCTCTTTTTAAAGGTTTTATTTTATTTTTTTAGTGTGTGTGTGTGTGTGTGTGTGTATGTGTGTGTGTGTGTGTGTTTGTGCACATGTGTGCAGAATCTCTGAAAGACTCCAGAAGCAGGCATCAAAATCCACAGAGCTAAAGTGATAGGAAGTTATGAGCCACCACATATGGGTGCTGGGAATCAAGATCTGGTCCTCTGGAAAAATAGCATGTAGCACATCCTATTAACTGCAGAACCATCTCTCCAGTTACTCATATCTTTTCTTAGAACCATCAAAGAACCTAAATTGAAATAAAACCTAATATCCCGAGTTTGTGAGATAAAAGATTGCTACATCTCTACCAAATTATTGAAGTAGTAGCTCCCATTTCATTTCCCACCAAATGCAAGCAAGCAAACACCGTGACAGTGATTGACAGGCAGAGGATGTTGTTCTGCCACTTTGGGTTCCTATAGCTCAAGAAAATGGTCACTTCAGGCTGGTGGGAATGCTCAGTGGGATACAGTGCCTGCTGCCATGCCAATATGACCTGAATCTGGTCTCGGAGACTTACGTATCTCAAGGAGAGAACAGACCTGCAATTGTCCTCTGATCTCAAACACACAGCAAAGTTTTTTTTTTAAAGGAATTTTTAAAAAATGGTTGCTTATACACAGAGTTTGGATCTGAAATGCCACCCTAAAGCATGGCCAGACTTAATAGCATTTCTGTAGTACTGCAGTGAAGAAATGCAACCAATAAGGGGAAGGACTGAAATGGAGGAAATAGGTCCTTGTGAGTGTCTCCTTTATAGGGATGTTGGAATTTTAGTATAACACGGGTCTTGGGAAGTTCTCTGGTGTAACAGTTGTTCTAATCAGGAACACACACAATTGGAAGGTTAGCAGGGATTTTGTAACTCCAGTTCACCAACGCGCTGACAAAAAGAACCTCCTATATTTGTCTCTGATGAAACCAGATATGTAGCTTAAGCAACATAGCCATTAAGATTGAAATTATTTTTAAAAACAAAACATTAATGTTTAAGGCCTCAGAATTGTCAAAACTAGTGCTTATGTACCTCTACCATTTAGAGCATTCAATATAACGGATAGAATGCTTACAAACCTGTATTCTTTGTGATGAGGCCCAACGCTCAATTCTGAAATAGCTTTGGATCCAAACGCTGACTCGATAATTTCAGTACAATTATCTGGCCATACATTTAGCTGACTTCTGTCCTTAGACTATTTTGTCCTCTGGCTCGAGTAAATATGTTATGCCATGTGCAATTAGAGGATATAAAAGGCAGAGAGCCAGGACTTCATTAAGCTCAGTACAATTGATTCTGTCCCTGCTTCATAGTACATGACTGCATGTCCAGCAGAATTATGTCTGGGGCTTCAGGGAAAGAGACCTTTAATTCTCCTGTGTCCCTACAAACAGAAGGCTAACAACATTAGTACAATTTACTTACTCATTGTGAATAAGGAAAATGAGGTTAGGCCAGTCTACATCTGGAGCAGGCTGACAAACTGCACCTGTCCTGTGTCAACCAATAATTCTTGTTCCTTTTCTACACCCCTGTAAGTTCTCTCCAGGCATTTCTCAGATTGGTACCCACTTCCTTTGGTTATGAGGCTTGAGAGTTCATAGTAATTTGTATTTTTATTCATGTATGCTTAGTGTGCTTTCTCAGCAGCCATCTTGAATTCATACTTACACTGGGCACATACATCTACATTCTATGAGTTTAGTCATCTAATGTGCAGGAAATACTCAATCTCTGATGATTATTCTGTCTATATATCACTCAACAGTTGCTACATGTTTGCTCTGCTCCAAATTTCAAAGCTAACTCTACTTAACCTTGGAAATTCTTGCATCACCAACACATGCTTTTAATCTTGAATATGGATTTAAAAGTACTAGATTCTAGAGGAAGCTGCTCAGCATCAATCTGTGAAGAAGATGTTAAACTGAGCATTTGAAGAAGAGAAAGCATTACTTGACTGTTAAAAAGGTGAAGAGGGGAATTGTGTGCAAAACTTCTAAAGAAACATACGGTGTTTCTAGGAAATAAAATCCCAATGAATGGGGCTAGAAGTTAGATGCTTGAGAGAAGATGGTAGCAGAAAAGTCTAGAGGATGAGAATTGAAGTACTGCTGGGGAATCTTGGGTGTTATTCATATTTAAAGATGACACAAAAGGAGGCCGGCTTATCTGCGTATCTAGCGACTATTGAAGGACTCGGCATACCCTGCAGTTACTTACACTCTGTTACTCTTTCCTCTCTTACAACTTGGATCTAGAGGCACTGCAAATGTGTGGTACTGTGGTCCTATATTTACATACAAGAGATGAGCAACAAAACAAAAACCATGATGGAAGATATTCTAAATGTTCAAGGAATATTTTCAACTTGTGTAACTATGTGAACAGAATGCAGAAAAAAATAAATTTGATATTGAATAAAAAACACTGAGGCACTTAAAAAAAAAAAAAAAAAAAACCTTGACAGAGAAATGACACTAGGCCAAGAATTTCAGGTTTCAAGCCGGGTGGTGGTGGCTCACGCCTTAAAATCCCAGCATGCGGGGAGGCAGAGGCAGGTGGATCGCTATGAGTGTGAGGCCAGCCTGGGCTGCAGAGTGAGTTCCAGGAAAGGCGTCAAAGCTACACAGAGAAACCCTGTCTCAAAAAAAAAAATATTCAGGCTTCAAAATGTGGAAAGCCCAGATGTTAACAAGGTTTCAAGTCACATCACAAAAGTTGAAGAAAGAGAGCATGAAACAGAATGTTCTGAAGAAAGAAGAGTGAAGATGGAGAGCAACGGCTGTACCAAACATCAGAATTGAACTAGAGTGTGGATCTCTTTGGGTCTGTGCCCTGACATACTGTCAACACTAAACAAAGGCTGTGGTAAGACAGCAAGGGAAGCAGAATATGGCCTACACACTGAAGAACCAGAGGAGTAAAGAGAGTGAGCCATTCTGGGGTGTAGAGATGTGAGATACTTTACCAATACAACATGTATTACATTATGAAAGATAAGTATCTCACAACAAAATGAGAAATGACAGAAGAAAAGCAGTGAAATATTGCAGTTTTTAGGACAATCTATGGGAACTCTGACATCATTGAAAGAATTGGGACTATGGAGAAGGTGATCTGCAATAGAATGAGCATTCTTCTGTCAGTGTGGACAAGGTGTGCCTGTGGTTACACAGGAAGGGAAACATCAGAATGATTTACATTGCTTAAAATGAGCTAGTCATGTGTGCATGCTTTCCATCTTTGTTTGTTTTGTTTTCAGGGAAATAGATCTTACATACAGCCTCTATCTTTCCCCATAACTATAAACATAAGAAAATCATGGAAACTGCAGTGTCTTCCAGTCACTGTCCTAGGCATTGGGTGAAGGCTCTGTGTTCTTCCATTTACCTACCCTGCCTGACATGAGCTACTCTTCAGGTCCACAATCACAAGGAGCATGAACAGAAACTTAACAACATTCCTGTCACACACAGAAAAGCAAGCTGTCCCAGACACTCTGTAGACAAACTCCGGAATCATTCAGCTATCATGTGTTTATAAGGTTCTCAGCCTTCAAGGTTAATGAGTATAGAAGGGCAGAAGGTAAGAACAGGGGTCATGGGATTACAATGCCTTTGGACTTAGATGCTGATGTCACCAAACTTAATCGAGACTCATTTTCCTCATTTTCAAATTAAGTACAATAAAAGTATTGACATTACAAGAGACTGTGACAACTGAGATAAGACCTCTTCACACCACTAAACCAGTGCTGTCTGGTTATAGCTGCCAACACATTAAGCAAAATGTCTTCAGCCCTGCTCTCTCACTGAACTAATATTTAAATGTTTTATTTATTTACTATTTATTTATTCAGTGTATTGTGTGGGAGTGTGCAAGCCATGGAATATGTGTAGAAGTCAAAAAAAAAAAAAAGGCTTGCTAGAATAAATTTTTGTTAAATCATGTGAGTCCTAGGGATCAAACTCAACTTGTGAGGCTTGACCGCAATCACCTTTGTCCACTGATCCATCATGTCAGCCCTGTCCTTGTATTTAAATAAAGCATTTCTACTAAGTATTTCAACAGCTCCCCTAGTACTATTTAGACTTCTCTGCTTATAGCCTCTGTACAAACTCTACAACAGCCATTTCAACTCCATGTGATACTTTGAAAATACTGTATAAGTTATTCAGTTAAAACCAATTAAAGTTTCTTTAAATTTCCAATAGATTCCTCACAATCAATAGAATTAATTGGCTACTAATCAGAGAAAAACTCAGGGTTTCCTTGGCATCAGAATAAAGAATAACCAAATTTTGTGATCAAACAGCACTCATGTACTCTTTGGCAAAATTCATTTTAATAATTTAAAGCTGTTGATATAAAAATTGAAACCACATGAAAATAAAGTAATGACAAAAATTTGTTCATGTCTGGATACATAAGTATGAGCTGAAAATCCTTAGGTTGAAATATCTAACTTCTAACTATGGAGCAGATAAGATTATTGCCATAAGTTTTGACATCAATATAAGGTGTGGTGGAGTTGTGAGATCTGGAGAGATGGCTCAGTGGTTAAGAGAACTTACTGCTCTTCCAAAGGACCCAGGTTTAGTTCCCAGCACCCATACAGTCCCTGCAACTACAGATTCAAGGTACCTATGGTTTTCTCCAGCACGGCATATTCATGGTAAACTTAAGTGCATGAAACCAGACCCTAACACACATAAATAAATCTTACAAAGCAAAATGGACAGTGATGATGGTTGTGACCCTGCTCCCTGAGGTCAGGGAGAACTCCCCAACTCCTCTATGCCTGGAAGGGTGTCTTACAGGAGAATCACAGACACACTGCACTCTGCAGGGGTATCTCTCTAGACAAGATCAATAATTCCACAGGAGAAGAGTTGAACAGAGTACATTTATATAAATAGATCAAATCATCATCTTTCAACTTGAAGATCTAATTTATCCTACACGTTGTCTCAACCCCTTTTTTTCTCATTATCTTTAACAGCCTCTCTCCAGGTATTCAACTACACACGCAAACTTTTCTAATGATGCCAGAGAAGCCACATTGATAGTGAACTTACTAACAAAAGAACATCCGGTTTTATATTTTGACTGAATGTCTCAATCTGTTCATGCTGCTACAGTAAAAATAGCACAGACTCGGGGCCTTAGACAACAGAAATTTATTTCCTACAGATCGTGAGGCCAAGAAGTCCAAAATCAAAGTGTCTCCAGATAGGGAGGTTGGTGAGGGCTCACTTCCTTGCTCACAGGTGACCCCTTTCTCACTATATCCATATACTGATGAGAGACAGTCTTTTCCCTGTTGCTTTCACCCTCATGACCTCATCTAAATTTAAGTATTTCTCAGTGGTCCCGCCTCCCAATAGTATAATAATTTAGAGACTATGCAAATTGCCAGTGAACTAAGAAGAAAAATAATGCAGAACTCATGATACTAGGACAAATGAGATAATGCATACCCATTCCTCACCATAGAGCTGAACTTCTATTAACTGATAATAAGTCTCCATCAAGCTGAGCATTGTGCACCACATCTCTAATCCCACTGCCTAGGAGGCAGAAGCAAAAAGATCTCTACCAGTTTGAAGCCAACTTAGTCTGTATAAGGAGTTTCAGTCAGGCAGAGGCTACCTTGTAAGAGCTTGTTTCAAAATAAATCAAAATAAATAGGTAAACTCACCTGTACAAATCACTCCAAGGGAGAAAAATGGCTAACAACATAATTGTTTCATAATCTCATTGATAGCATCTGACCAGCATGTGGGGACTTAAAACCACAGGCACAGGGAAATAAGATTGTAGTCTTGAAGGCCACACACAGAGCCAGATACCAAGATATTCATAGTTTTACTTCAGTTTAGTAAGACTTCTATAATGCAAACTTTCACTCATCTCACGGCTTGAGATTTCTATAGCTGAATGGTCCCTCACTCTTCAGGTTTGGGTAACAGGCTACTTCAGATATGCCTCATCCCCTTGTGGTCACATTTGTAATCCTCCTTAATTTTGATAAGGAGTTTTAAACCTTTAATGAACAGAAAAAAAGGAACAGGTGTTTTCAGATTTTGAAACTACACAGATATGTTTGCAAGGTTTTGGGCTAGAAAAATAGTTTTAATTTTGCTTCTTTGAATGATATTGATTTAAAGACTTGCAACTTAATAATGTGATTATGAGTTTTTTGTGTATTTCTTACCCTGATTCCTGGGGTCTTTTAGGTTTCATAGATTAGGACACACATTCCAATGGAAACATAAGAACACGGTAACCAAGGATAGGGCTTTAGGACAAAACCTGAGGAGGGTTACAGTTTCTATCAATTTCACTTCATGTGTGCCTGATTCATATCCCATTATTCAAATTATCAGATTATGTCCTTAACCAGGAAATGTGACAATATGTCTTGGCTATCATAAAATATGATGTGCAAGCCTAGCAGCCTTCGACTGACCATTGGAATTCATATGAACATGAGGAGAGAATTGACCCGATGCAGATGTCCTCATAACTACACACACACATACACACACACACACACACACACACACACACGTAGGCATACTCACCATGTACATACATACGTTCACAATTATATTAAATAAGTTTTTTTTAATGGAATGAGAAAATAGCTAAATCCAACTGGCTACTATTATGAGAATAGTCTGAGAAAGCATATGGAAAGTCACTTCTGTTTTCCAGTACGCTGGTAAAAATTGGATTGCCGTTTTATTGTTTTAGTATTTCCTCCTAAACTGATAAAATGAAATAAAAATGTGTGTCTGTTAAATCTCCCTCTCCATCCCTCTATACAACATGCTTCAACAAACACAGTTACTGTTTAATGACGTGTGTTTAACGGGTGTGTATGGGCTAAGAAAACCAAAAGTATTCTTCAGCTGATGCCTTAACTCCATTCTATAAATATGAAAACACTAAAACATGCCTCAAAGTGTGTGGCTATGGCTTTGGTATGCACACCCTATCTGGGGTCTTTTAAGTCTCATTTTATCATCCCCTGTCACCAGTTCACCATCACAAATGGGTGATGGCTCACTCACAGGTGCGACATTGCAGGAAGGACCTCATTAAAATCAATACTGAGTATAACAGCACACATCACTGCATGCTATAACCATACACTTACACTCCTGGAGTGGATTCTACTAATTGTCCCCATTGATAATTTTAATTTAAGAGTAAATATTCTCAGTCTCTCTCTTCCTGTGGCTAAAAATGAGCAAGAACATCTCATGTTTTCTTCTGGAATTGCTGATCACAAGATTGAATCTGTATTTAAAGATTCAAATTCATGGAGATATTTTTTTTCTCTCTGATTTGTTTCTTAAATCATGTGTTTGCTAAATCCTCATTTGTGATTTCCAACTTGTAGCACTAATGGCACCGACTTGAGATTCTGCATAAAATCATCTCCACACAGCTTGTAATTTACTATGCAGTGTTTATGTGAGCGCTTCATCACCTTTCATTTTCTGTTCTATGTATCTCTAAATGCTAAAGTAAGTTGAGAAAGAACATTTATTTCTTTTCAATTAAAAGTTCATTATTAAAAGACTGGTGAATATAGTGAATGCTTTTTATAGTGAATTTAAGATGTGGTATCAAAAATATTCTTTAGAGGTAGCCTCACCCCACAGTTCCCTATAAGGCTAGCATTACACAGTCCTCAAAGCAAATCTGTGGTGCAAGTTTTATGCATTCTAACATTCTTATGAAGAAACTGAGCTCCAGAGAAATGGATTAATACACTCAATATCTTGTAATTAGCTTTCAGATCATAGTACGTATTGTACACCTTGTACACATTTTAGTACAAACTTTTAATGTGTATGTGTGTGTGTGTATTAGTGGTTTTTAAACTATGCCATACATAAAAATTATCCTGGCAGCTTTCTCAAACATAGCTTTCTTGGCATTGTGCTCAGACATTCAGATTCAGGGTGGAACTTTGTCTTTCCTTTCCCAACAATTCTACAGATGATGTGAATCCAACCACCCCAAATTCCACAGACAGAGATCTACTGAATGTCCCACACTGAATCCCTCGTAAGGATAAGCAAAGGCACCAGGGCATGCACATGCATGGCATTTGCTACTCACACTTTGATAACATTAAACACCATTCTGTTGTGGAATTGATACCAGTCTGTCAGCCCACATATTGTGTCTAATACTAATTCCCAGCCTTCAATTCTTTACAAAAACATGTTTGTTTCTGAAAAGCCTTAGTGTCATATGTCTCTGTTTTTAATTCTTGTTCTGGAAGTTATGCCAGTTTGGTGTGGAGCAAAATATTCTGTTTTCCACAATTATAAAATCAGCATGAGAGTTGCCTTCCTGAATCTGTAGGTGGTTTCAGTAGGATAATATTAATAATATTAATGCTAGATAAGCAGTTTGTTCAGTTGGACTGCAAGTACTAGCATGATCCTAGGAGATTACTTCACCTGGGCATTATAGCTACCTTACTTTGTATAACTATAATCTAGGGTGTTCACACACCAACTCCAAACACCCAATACCACACTTTTGAGAACCCGTCTTCCACAAAGCAAAGCACAGTGTTGCATAAGGTATAGAGACTCAGCAGCTGCCCCCTTAGCAGCTACTTTCCTTCCTTTCACAGACTATTTCCACTAGAAAAAGAATGAGAAATTGTTTAAATGAATTGATGGCACTTATGTGTAGATTAGGGCCAATGCAGGGAAAAGAAGACAAAGTAAGACTTCATGGCTTATATATTGACAAATGTCTTGTTTCATTCAATGAGAAGTTCAATTAATTTTATAATAAAAGTGAAAACATTTCCTGACAACTTCTCTCACTAATAGCTCCAGTGAAGTGATTAGAGGCCATTATATTCTCCTGAAATAGTCACTTCCTAGCAAGAACTCATTAAGCATTTTAAACTGTGGGACACAATTATAGAGAATAAAAAACCTTAATTGTTAAAAATAATTATTATTCCTGAGCTGATGGAATTAATTTTTCAATATGTTGATATATAAAACTCTCTAAGAGCTTGTAATTTTTAACCAAGGTTCCCTCTTCCTTGATCTTTAAAATTACCTATCTCTCTACATTTTACTGTTTCATTAATTTTTAGTAGAACTTGGTGGGATGCAGGTTTGTCTCCTGCTGAATAAAGCTATGAACCAAATTAGTTTAGGAGAAAGATCATGGAATTATTTGTATGGGTGCTATTAAAATAAGATCTATTCTTTAGACTTGGGTCATATTAATAGCACCAAAGATCCTGTCAACAATCATGAAAAATGTGTTCATGTTAAAACAGCCTCAAGTGCTTAATGTCCCTTTGATTCTTTTTATTTTGTCTTTTTTTTTTTCCAGAGCTGAGGACTGAACCCAGGGCCTTGTGCTTGCTAGGCAAGTGCTCTACCACTGAGCTAAATCCCCAACCCCAATATCCCTTTGATTCTATGGTGATACCATTCCTGGTTAATGATTGATAAGTGGGAGTCTAAAGTTTCGAATGCAAGTTCCTCTAAAATGAAACTGATCTTATGCACATTAAAAGCTATCTTCAGGGGGCTGGAGAGATGGCTCATAGTTAAGAATAATCTCTGTTCTTCAGACTGGTGTGGAATGTCTCTGTGCCTAGGGAGTCAGCTGGACTTGCAGGGCAGGGCTGGCCACAGTGAGGGCGATGAGCTGGATCGCGTTGGGTGGTGGAGTGGGTCATGGGGTAGCAGAATACAGTTGGTGGTAGCTCTCTAGGCTGCAGGCGGGTCACTCGCTTGCTTGGTGAGGACTACACCAGAGCAGTGGAGGGAACATGAGGGGTTGGTTTGGGGAGGGGCTTTGAATGGAGGGGGAGAATAATGAAAGGGACATCTTGTTGGGGAGGGCATATTGGGGTCAGGTAGAAATCTGGTGCAAGGGAAACTCCCACGAATCTATAAGAATGACCCCAGCTAAGACTCCTAGCTAATGGATAGGTAGCCTGAACTGACCTTCTCCTGTAATCATATTGTTAACTAACCCACTTTTCATCAGAGTCTTTATCCAGTGACTGATGGAAATAGATACAGAGAGTCACAGCCAAGCCTTGGCCTCGTCCTGTTGAAGAGAGGGAGGAAGGATTGTAGGAGCCAGGGAGGGTCAAGGTCATCACAAGGGAACCCACAGAAACAACTAACCTGGGCTCATAGGAGCTCACAGACTCTGGACTAACAGCTAGGGATCCTTCATGGGACTGACCTAGGCCCTCTACATATGTGTGACAATTGTGTACATTGATCTACTTGTGGGATTCCTAGTGGTGGGAACAGTGCCTGTCCCTAAGGCTTTACCTGGCTTCCGGGAACCTAACCCTCACACTGCCTTGCCTAGCCCAGCTTTACTACAAGGGGAGGAGCTTAGTCCTACCTCAACTTGATTTGTCATGTGTAGTGGGTAGCCATTCCAGCTTTAGTCTGGAAGTTCCAACCCCCATTGAGGCTTCCGTAACTATCACGCCTACAAGGCGGGGCCAAGGGAGGCCCTGAAGACCAGAGATCGGGACGCGCGGCGCTCTCTTCTTTCCTGGACCTGGACGTGAGAGGTAGACCGAGGAGGGTTCTCCAGAGAACACCGCCAGACTGCGCTGCCTCTTTTCCAGAACCCACCACCTACCTATCCCGTCATTTGTAAGTTACCCACTAAATAAATCTTCCTTATAACTACGTGGAGTGGCCTAAGTAATTACAACAATATCTGGCGCTCACGTGGGGCAAATTCCAAAGGCCTGGGTGGCTCCTGCCCTCAGCTTCCTCCCCGGCTGGAGGGCGTTTGAAGCTGCAGGTTATCGCCTGCAGAGTTCTGTAAAACCAGGAAAAACCTACACGGTTCCATTCCTGAAAAGGAGCTAATCCCATCTCAGTTCCAAGGCAAGTTTAACCCCAGACCAGTGAAATCGCTGTGAATGGGGTGTCCCCCATCTGGCTCCCCGCCCTAGCCCCTAGCCCGAGGCTTCCACAGTTTCACCTAGTTAAAATAGGGCATTGTCCCCTGTCCCCGGCGGGGGGTTTGGAGCTGCCGGGATATTGTTGTAATTACTTAGGCCACTCCACGTAGTTAAAAGAAGATTTATTTAGTGGGTAACTTACAAATGAAGGGAAAGATAGGTGGCGGGTTCTGGAAAAGATGCAGCGCAGTCCGGCGGTGTTCTCTGGAGAACCCTCCTCGGTCTACCTCTCACGTCCAGGTCCAGGAAAGAAGAGAGCGCCGCGCGTCCCGATCTCTGGTCTTCAGGGCCTCCCTTGGCCCCGCCTTGTAGGCGTGATAGTTACGGAAGCCTCAATGGGGGTTGGAACTTCCAGACTAAAGCTGGAATGGCTACCCACTACAGTCATGCTTTGTTGACACCCATGGGAGGCCTGCCCTTTCTGAACAGAAACAGAGGAGGAGTGGGGATGGATAAGGGGAGATGTGTGTAGGGAATAGGTGGAGGGGAGGGAGGGGAACTGCAGTGGGGATTTAAAATAAATGAACAAATTCAATTAATAATAATAATAAAAAAATAATTGCTGCTCTTGCAGAAGACTGGAGTTTACTTTCTACAACCTACTTCAGATAGCTCACAACCACACAAGTGCCTAAAACCCCAGCTCCCTCAAACCACCTTCTTCTGAATCACATGGGCACCCACATACACATGTAAATGCACATGATACACACACACACACACCCCACATAAAATAATAGAGTTATAAATAAATATTTAATAACAGAGTTATTATTAAGAGAATAGACACACTCATAACAGACAGATTTGCAACAGCTTTGCAGTGGGACATGACTGTTTTGAGATACTACTGTCTCATTTTTACTGCCAGGCTAGTAACAAGGTTTACTATTTACTAAAATTAATTTAACTGTTGAATTATGATTTTCTATGCATACACCTTAACTTCTTTTTTTTTTTTTTTTTTTTGGTTTCGAGACAGGGTTTCTCTGTGTTGCTTTGTGCCTTTTCTGGAACTCACTCTGTAGCCCAGGCTGGCCTTGAACTCACAGAGATCTACCTGGCTCTGCCTCCCAAGTGCTGGGATTAAAGGCATGCACCACCACCACCGCCTGGCCACCTTAACTTTCAATAAAATTTTACGCCGGGCAGTGGTGGCGCACGCCTTTAATCCCAGCACTCGGGAGGCAGAGGCAGGCGGATCTCTGTGAGTTCGAGGCCAGCCTGGTCTCCCAAGCGAGTTCCAGGAAAGGCGCAAAACTACATGGAGAAACCCTGTCTCGAAAAACCAAAAAAAAAAAAAATTTTACTATTGTTGATCATGGTCCTAACTCGGTTTTCTTCCATACTCCAACATTCTCTATTTGTGGAGTAGTAAGTAGCAGAAGTAAATAAGATTATTTACTTCCTTCCAAAAACTTTTACTTTGGGTCTGGTGTTCAGAACAGCATTTGAAAGACAACATTTGTTCTTGAACAAAATATTTGTATTTCATGGTCTGTATAAATACACATTTCAATAGATTGCAAACTTACCCACATTTTATGCTGGTTCTTGGTTTCCATTTCTTTACACAAGCCTCAAATCATTCCTGGATAAAAATCAGTAAACTAAATTCAGAGGCATGATCCAGGATGAGATAAAAGCCGCCATCTTCTAGATTTATTTATGTTGTTACTATGCTCAAACTACATCTTTCAGCTTCTAAAGACTTTAGAATAATTTGTTTTCTCTAAACCAATTTGTATCATGTCAAAGTGAAATTGCAATTTTACAGCCACCTGGGGGAAGAAGTGATCCCCTTCCATAAATATAAAAGTAATCTGCATAAAATATGTACAGAGATAACCATGAAGACTTTGAAAGTGTTCTGTATGATGAGGAGGTGTGCAAAAACAAACAGGGATCGATTACGGGAAACCGCTATAAAGTAACTGAATTGGGTATGTTCTAATTTGTTAGTAAATTAATACCACCACCAAGAACGGGTTTGTACAAATATTCTTTTGGGGTTGGGTCCAGAATCTGAGACAACCACATTTTACCACTGAGCCCCATGACCCAAAATGAAATCTTAAGAGACATAGTGCATATGAATAATGTGGTATTTGGAGGACCCAGTGTATGGAACTCACAAATCCTGAGCTATCTTGCTTTATGCTAGTTATCAAAGACTATGTATATATTAATGAAGACATAAACACTAGGTATATATCTTTCTTATTTACTTCAATGAAGGCAACAGAAGTAGAATAGATAAAGGAAGAATAAACACCTTCATATTGACAAATTGGCAACAGAGCATGGGAAACATCTCAGATAACACCAAACAAGAATGAGGAAAACACATTACTGTTCCCAAATAAGTTTCACAAATACTTTACAATAATTGGGGTTTGGATTGCCAGTGAAAACCTAAATCAGTAAAATTTTATGCTAGCAAATACCAGAGCCTTTAAAATACTCTGGATGTTTCCTTCATCCTATTCCATCTTCCCGTGTCGTGGAGGAGGGAAAGATGATTGCTCTGAATCCAAGGTTGATTTGAGTGTGATTACACAAACACCTTGAGGGATTCTAGCCTCATTTAGCACCCATAGCTTCCTATAAGATCTTCCAAAGTGAGTTTTAAATACTTCTACTGGCCTCTCAGGCACTGCTGTGACTTCCTGGATCTGTCATATATATTCATAGTTTACACCCACTCAAATGTGTTTTATCACACATTATGATCTTGCCTTTAGACACCACATTTTTCCTAAATCATCATTGGTCTTCTTCCATTTTTTTTT
>CABHPP010094288.1:0-12168 GCA_902168425.1 Peromyscus attwateri
AAAAAAAAAAAAACGGGCGGTGGTGGCGCATGCCTTTAATCCCAGCACTCGGGAGGCAGAGGCAGGCGGATCTCTGTGAGTTCGAGGCCAGCCTGGGCTACCAAGTGAGTTCCAGGAAAGGCGCAAAGCTACACAGAGAAACCCTGTCTCGAAAAAAAACAAAAAACAAAACAAAACAAAAAACCAGCATGGTCTACCAAACAAGTACCAAAACAACCAGGACTGTCACACAGAGAAACCCTGTCTAGAAAAAAATTAAAAACAAAAAAATACATATTTATTTGTTCAGGTATGCACAAGAGCGCATGTCACTGAGCAAATACAGAGGTCAGAAAAGAACTTGTGGTAGTTAATTCTGGCCTTCGACCATGTTTGTCCCAGAGGCTGAATGCGGGCTGGTCATGCTTGGCAGCAAACAAAATGCATCCATCAAGTGAGCCATCTCTCTGGCCCAATAAATGCTTTGAAATAACTATTTTAAATGTCTTCAAAATGCTAAGTATGATTGAACAGAAGAAAAATGGAAAGAACATAAGAACAAGATAAGAAGAAGAAATTATAAAAGAAACCAAGCAAAAGTTATGTAGCTGCAAAGTGAAATGAATAATTCCCTGGAGTAGAATACCATTCAGGTACACACCCAATAGGCTCCCAAACTCCAAGTGATGTAAATTGAAAGAGAGCTATACTAAGGTGTATTATGCTCACACTGCTTAGAGCCTTAGAGACAAAGACAAAGACGGAATCTTGAAGGAAAGAAGAAAAGTGTTTTGTTAAGTACAATGGAAGCATGATAAGATTATTGGCCACATAATTTTTAAAAATCTTACAGACTGGAGAGCAGCACGACAGCATATTTAAAGTTCTGAAGGAAACAGATAATAGCCTGCCAATAGTCAGTTCAATATTTTGTAATTGTCTTCAAAAATGGGGGATAAAGTAAGGCATTCCTAGACAAACAAAAGCTGAAGGAGGTTTTTCTTCCAGAAAAAGCTGTCCTACCAGATATGTTAAAGGGTATTCATCAAGTTGAAATGAAAGGAGACCAGACTATCACTCAAAGTTACATAAGAAAATGAAAATGTCAGATGAAATTAACTGGACAGACCTAAAAGTCAGTATTTATATTGGGATTTGTAACTCTGCCTTTGATTGCTTGCTTGATTTAGAAAACAAAAATGTGTTCACATTCGTATATTAGAAAAATGTGTCACATCCATAAAATGGAATTTTACTCAGCCATAAAGAAGAAATGAAATTAAGAACTTTTCAAGAAAATGGATAAAATTGGAGCACATTGTATGAAGAAACGCTGCAGGCTTAGCTTCTAATTTTCATAGCTATATTAATGTGAGAATGGGTGTGTTTAGAGGCCAGGAAACTAAAAAATGACCCTGGAGAGGAGAAAAGAGGAGGGGAAATGTAATAAGCCAAATTTCACCACCCCCCAGATTTTTAGAGTTTTTTTTTAACCATACAGGAGACAAAGAAGGCCACTATACTTTGATTAAATTCAATTTATCGATAAGATATAATAATATAACCGAACAACAGAGCGAAGATGATAGTCTTTAAGAGAGAACAACAGTGTAAACTTCGACACTCTACTTCAGTAATAAATAGGTGACTCAAGATGAAGGTGACTTGAATAACACTGTTGAATAAAAACGCTTTTTATGTAACTGTCACAAAACAACAATTCTTAGGTGCTCATGGAAAATCCCCTAAAAGTATAATTTTATAATTATGTGTCAACAAATTTAAAAAAGATTAATGCTACACAAAGTATTTTCCTTAACCACAATCTAATGATTAATACCAACAATATATAAACAACTTCTGCAACTCAGAAAAGGGGCAATAAACTTCTCACATTTGAAATGATAGGACTTGAGCCTACAGAAAAGATGTAACCAGGGGTCATAATCACACGAACAGTTGTTCAGTATCATTTGTTGCTAACAAAAGCACAATAAGATATGTCATAGCCACTAAGATATTTATGCTTCAAAATGGAAAATAAGGATTGATAAGGATGTGGAGACCTGGAATCTTTATACATTAAAATGGGAAGGTAAAATGGTGAAGCTGGTGTAAAAAACATTCCTGTGCAGTGGTTCTCAACCTTCCTAATGCTGCGACCCTTTAATACAGTCCCTCATATTGTGGTGACCCCAACCATAATATTATTTTCATTGCCATTTCATGACTGCAATTTTGCTAGTGTTATGGATTGTAATGTAAATATCTGATATGCAGGATATCTGATATGCAACCCCCAAAAGGGTTGCAACCCATAGTTGAGAACCACTGACCTTGTAGTTATTAAAAAATATAAGCAGGATTATCATATGTATCAGTTATGTCTCTGTTGTGATAAAATAGCCTGACAAAATCAACTTAAGGAAGAAGGAAGGGAGAGAGGGAGGATGGAGGTGGGAGTCAAAGGAGGTTTATTTTGGCTAACAGTCCCAGGGAATAGTTCTTCATGGTGGCAGGAGCTTGAGGAGGCTTATCCCATTGTATACGCAATCAGGAAGTAGAGAGTGCAGTGCTCAGGTAGCTTCCTTGTTTATACAGTTCAGGATCTAAGGCCAGGAAATGGTACCGCCTTTCTTCAGAGGGGGGTCTCCTCACCTCAGTTAACCCAATCAAGACAGTTACTCATAGGCATGCTCAGTGGCTAACATAATCTAAAGATTCTTTGCAGGTGGGCCTGCCTGGAGGTTTGTCTCCCATGTGGTTCTAGATAGTGTCAAGTTGACAATTCTAAAGATCACAACTCAACCCCATGTCAACATGCCACCCAAGCCCATCACTTATAAGCTGTAACCTTCTACCTCTTAGTCCCATGATCTTATCTTACACTGCAAAAATATATCCCATCCAACTTCAGAAGTTTCCATAATCCTAAACAATTTCAATACTTTTAAAAGTCTGAATTCTCTTCTGAGTCTCAAGGAAGTCTCTTAACAGTGGATTCCTATAACACCAAAAAAAAGGAAAGAAAGGAAGGAAGGAAGGAAGGAAGGAAGGAAGGAAGGAAGGAAGGAAGGAAGGAAGGAAGGAAAGAAAAAACATCAAGTTGCTCAGTTCTAACTCACAGTGGAACCAAATGTAATCATTAATTACAAAAGGGAAGACTAGAATCCTAACAAGGAATAATCAGAGCCAAACAAGAATAAAACACAGCAAGGCAAGCATCAAATCTTGTAACTCCACGGCCAACATGTAGGACTCAGGATGGATCTCCAGAGGGCTTGGGTAGCCCCACCTGTCCACTCCTGCTGCTTGCGGCAATTATCCTCTGTCTCGGGCAAGCTTTACACTGTGTCTGCAGCTTTCCTCAATGAACGTCTCACTGTCTTAACATCCGTAGCATTCTGGGATCTCTCCATTGATTCACCTTCAGATGTTCATGCAGTAATGCTTCAGGGCCACCATACTGGTACTTCAACACAGCTACATATTTCTTGGTGTCAGTGGCTCTCTGAAACTGTGGTGAAAGGCTCTGATGATGCTATCACAGTGCATCTTCTATGCCTGCAGAGTTAGTCCCACATGGATGACTAGACTTTTCTAGATTTTTAGTAGCAGCAAATTAATTCTTTTGCATTTGTTAATTTATCTCTCAAATTCGGTGTCACTACTCCTGAGTGGTTCTTTGTGCCCTGGGTGTTAAACAAAGCATGGTGACATCTCACAATTTGGGGGGGGGGGCGTTGAGATAGGGTTCTCTGTGTAGCCTTGGGTGTCCTGGGACTTGCTTTGTAGACCAGGCTGGCTTTGGACTCACAGAGATCGACCTGCCTCTGCCTCCTGAGTTCTGGGATAAGAGGTGTGCATCTAAAGTACTAAACAACACAGACACCGTACAGAGAATTTTTAAAAATCTAATAATGAAAACATTTCAAACAACAAGCAGGCCCACTCAGCTTGGAAGTTTGAAAAGGTTTTCTGTATGGCCAAGCTTTCTAATGGGTTTCTCAAGTTCCTCCTCTTCCTGTGGTTGGAAGAAAATAAAATCCTTATGAGGAAGTAGACTACTGTTTCCTAAGGTGCGGCTTGTCATTCAGAGGTTTGGCCCTGAAGCCTGAATCATTGTCTGAGGAAGATGCTTTATTTTTTGGCCTTTGTAAAAAAAAAATATAAATAAATAAATCCCACAGCACGATGACGAGGCAAGAGTTCCATGAAAATGGCTTCCTGGCATCCATGCAGAGAGAAGTGTAAAACCAAACAAACACAAATGAGTTTTCATGCCTTTTGTAAATTCCTTTGCAAAAAGGTGATGCCAAGTACAAATGTCAGCAGACCCATGCATGACATTAGAAAAAAAATTTCTTTTAGGAGAGATGGAAACAGGTAATTCTGGAGCTGGGAGAAGACTGATGTGCGAATATACTTCAGATATCTTTTTACAAGGGAGATACTTGGAGGAACCCTTGCAACGCATAATTGTACCCCAGGGGAACTTGTATTGTCTCTTTAAATGTGGCTGCACTGAATCTTTCAGCGTATTTCAAAAGATGACAATGGAGTGTGAGTTTTGCTGTTCAGCACAAGGTCGTCATGCATGTGGAGTGCAGGACCACTTGGCTAAGTATCAGGCCAAACTTTCTGAGTGTTTATAGACACCAGAGAAATAAGTGTCTTATCTAAAATACACACGCACTGAAAACCCACTACAAAATGTGGCATACATGGGTGCCATAAACCATGATGCCCACTATAGTTTTCAGATTCTCTATGACTCAACTGTGGTGGCAAGCTACATTTCATGGATGAAGAGCTCTGTTACCAGTCCTGGGCAAAGTATTCTTTGACTAGGAAGATAATAGAGAAAAGAACCAGAGTATCAGATTATGGGCCAAGACCTTACCTGGGGCATTCAGCACTTCCTTGCTGTCTGGGAAGATATATTGCTGTTTACTGTGTTCTAAAAGTGAAAGTGACACTGAATTTGAGAGCCACATTAACAAAATCAGGAGGATTAATTTGTGGCTACTGACAATCCAGAAAGAGAAAAGCCTAGATTTAAAGAGCTAGAAGTCAATTCATGAACTACCAGCCATGCTTCCTCTGCCTATTAATTATCTAAAAGGAGAGCAAGGAGGGTTGGCGGTCACGTGGATGACTCTTAGGTTCCCTTACATACTTTTTTATGTCCCTGGCAGGATGCCCAGTCTTTGAATTGTGATCCAAATGTAGCGAGGCACGGTTTGCCAAGCATTTCCCTAGTGTTCACAGAGGGGGAAGGAGCCACATATTCCCAGGATACATGTGTGTAGAGAGAACGCGTCAGTCACCACTGCCAATACGGTTTCCTAAATTTTGTTTTGTATATTGAGGTTCTGTATTATTTCAGCGGGGGGGGGGGCTGTGTTTAACATTAAATATATGTAATTATTTACCACAAAGTGAAAGTTGTTCATTATTAGCGGTATCCCCTTGCATTCCAGATAACTCTCAAAATAGCCAGGCTCCAGTGTCAAAGTTATCAGTGTGGGGATGCTGGCAGTTGTTTCTCATGTCAGTCAACACATTATGTACATAGAACAAAATTATTGTTCCTTGAATTCTTCAGCTATGAGGAACATTAATATAACCCATTTTTATGTTTAATAGGCAATAAAATGTTCAATTGTTCTTGCATTTGGGAAAGTTAAAATGTGTCCATTATTGCCTGGAGAAAAGGTTTTGTATTTTGTAGCATTTAATTTCCAGCTACTAACTTAAAATAGTAGGCTGCTACATTCATCTATTTTCCTTAATCACTTTAATAAATACAATAAAAGATGGTGGGAGTCATGAAAAAAGAGAAGCCAGGAGAAAACCACACAGAGACACGACTTCATTTCTACTGGGGTGACTACAATAAAAAACATTTAGGCAATAAAACATGTTGTGTCTGGGGAGACGGCTCAGTGGATAAACATGCTTGCTGTATAAGTGAGAGGACCGTAGTTCAGATCCTCAGAGGCCAACATAAAAGCCTGGCAGGTGTGGCAGCTGCCTGTAATCCTAGTACTTAGGATTCAGACACAGGATCCCTAGGGCAGGCTATCTATATCCGGTACCTGAAATTGGTGTGTGAGGTTTACCAAGAGATCCTGCCTCAGTAAATAAAATGGAAAGGAGTCAAGGAAGACATCCATCAACTCCAGGTTTGCACAAGCACACACACACATATAAAATGTTATCAATGGTATAGAGAAATAAGAACATTTATGTACTGTTAATGGCCATATTTGAAAAGCAGATTAGAAATTCCTGTAACAGTTGAACATAATTAACATATGAACCAATGACTCTACTTCTCAATGTGTATCTAGGACAAAAATATGTCCCAGGACAGTGTGGAACTGGCAATGTTCCCTCGGTGACACCTGTTTTAAATGCCGCTACAAAGCTGAGATTTAAGACACTGGGAGATCAATTCATCGGAAATTCAGTGAAGTTTTGATACATAAAACCAAAGTGCATCAGCATCTGTGGGGCCATCAGCGAGCAAAAGACCAAGAGAGGATGTGATGGAGACAAAGGTGGTGTTCAAAACCTGAGGGCTGTCAATGGGAGGCCCCACCTCTGCCTTCTGGACTTGTTCTTGAGCATATATTGAAACGTGCCGTGTCCTCTCTTAAATGGACAGCTCTATACAAGCTAAGTTTCTGTATGCACCAGTGCCAATGAGGTCTCACCAAACATAGCCCAGGGCTACTATCCCATAGCAGTTCTGTGGGACAAAAACTCCTGTGAAGCAAATATTTTCCCCATGAAATGATCAAGTCTTAAACATTTATATTTTATAATGGTAAGGTTTATTCCTCTGGCTAAGAAATCCAAAGGTAATTTGCAATTGGCATGCCTTTTTTGTACTTCTGCTATTAAGTTTACTGTTCCACTGCTTTCCAAAAGTGATTGATAAACCTCTTTCATTTATGTCTAATTATTTTTCATTTTGTGATACAAAATTAATATAAATACAGATACATATATATTCATTTTGTGGAAAATAAGAAGAAAGAGAACACAGATTCACCTCTTTGGCATAGAATAAGACTTTGCATGATGTCATACATAAATGGACACATACATATGCTTTGTAGCTTGCAATTTTTGGTTTACAATGAACTACCAGATGATTGTCCTCTTGTGTAAATGAACAAAACTTCTTATTAAATCAGTAGGGTAGAATTGAAAGGTGAGATGTGTACAGCATGAGATTCATATATAACTCTAGCCAATAGTGAAGGATTGACGTGAAATGATAGCAAATATTTATAAATAAAAATGGAAACAGACGCAGTGGAAGTATTAATAACAGAAAGTAATTTCTGAGGCTACCGCGTTAAAAAGGACGGTCCCGAGGATGGCTATGGTTAGAATGCAGAGCCCTGAATTTTTTTCTCAGACTTCTTATTTCTTCCAAACACCTTTCCATCTCGTCTTCCTCTCCTGCCATTTCTTCGCCTTTAAAATGCCTATAGTCTATGTCTTCTTTAAATTCTTCAAGAGACTGCAGCAGCCGCTCTCTGAAATTCCCTTCCATCCGCTGGCCTTCGAATGCTCCACGATGTTCGTCCTCCATCTTTGGCTCACTGCACTTGGGCTTTCCTTCTTTTTCGTTGCAGGACTTTTGCATGATGTTGTTGTTTCCTACGTAACTCCAGGGAGAAAATGCAGAGACGGATTACTTTCTTACTTTTGAATCAGTCAGCTTCCTGTCCCATCTCCTTTTCCTCTTTGCCACCCCTCAATCCTGAACCCACCCTTTTGCCAGTAGATAAACCGAGTGGCCGGGGAAGCTGAAAATGTCCCCCAGTATCGTCCCTCCACAACTCCCACCCTAAGAACCCCAGTCTAAGTGACTCCCACACACTACCCTGTACAAATGCAGGATAGTTTCTCACTCGTTTTCCCGTCGGGTGATATCTGTGAACACAGATTCCAGGACCTACAAACAGAAACAAGGGATCAGGGAAGAGAGAATTGAGAGCAGACACATGTTATCATGACCTGGAATCTGGGACTTTCATCATTGAGGTAGTTTCAATTCATCTTCTGCCTGGTTCTTTTCTTGTCCTCCAGAATTTTTGTGCCTCTTCCCTAATCCTCACTCTCAGGCTTGGTCCTTGTAAGAGTGGGCCTCTCCCATCTCCCATTTTGACCCCACCGTTGTCCGTTAGTATTAAATGAGGTGAATTATTTTTAACTTATTTCACTGTTTATTGTCGCCATCCCACACATTCAGTCTTTCTCCATCCGTTAACTCAAATTTCAGTGCTACCATGTTTTTCAATGAATTGGGGAAAGACAAAGAGGAGGGCAAAGCTTTCTGGGACAAAAGAAGCCTATTATTTCTCAGTTATTACTAAATTGCTAGTTGTTTCTCAAGCCTTCCGCATGTTCCCTGGTTCTTTTCCAAGTACACAATTATTGGGCCAGCAAGATGGCTCAGTGGATAAAGGCACTTGTTGCTTAGTCTGAAAACCTTCGTTCAATCTCTGGGATCTAAATGGTAGGAGGAGAGAACCAGCTCCTGCATATTGTCCTCTGACTTACACACATACGTAGTGGAACATGAGCTCACAAACATGCATGCAAATAGATAAATTAATTAAAAATTAATACATATTCAATTAACTATCCCCCTACTAGAGATATGGGGAAACAAGTCTAGATGGATTCCAGTCTCATTCAGCCACCATCACTCCAAGGGGTCCTGGTGGTTTCTGCACACCAATCGGCTGGGATTTAAGGAATTTACCTTCTCTTCTCCTTGGCCACGAGTCTTCAGGGCAGTAAAGAGCTCGTACCCAGAGGAGAAAGAAACATGGATATATAACGACTTGGGCTCACGTCAGCTTCTAATCACGTGAGGATTATGTCATCTTCCAACTCTGGTCCTTACTTTCCCCTCCCATCAGCAGTGCTGCAAAAGTAGACCTCTCTACTAACCTCCCACCCCCTGCACACCAGGCCCTGTCACTCATTTTTGCCTTTGCTAATTTCAGAGGTCAAAAGTGGCCCCTTCTCCTTATGGATGGAATGTGCCTTTCTCTGATTACCAGGGAGGGGCTGCATCTTCTCATGGTTATATTAACCAGCATTCCTTTTTTAGGGGTTGTGTTGAGCGAAAGGATTACTCGTCCTTGTCTTGGTTGCAAGAACAGGAAAGTCTTGCCTCTACTCACCCTTCCCTCAGACATGAATAAGTATCATTTTCCTTATAGTCTAATCTTCGAAACTAAATTGGAGTATATGAGATAAACTAGGAAAAGAGGGAAAACTGGGTTTTACAAATTTTTGCTTTTTTCCAGGTATTTTCTTATTTTTCAAATTTCCATAAACACAAGTCTCATAATTTGAAACATGGTAAAGATATGCATATTTGGAAAAAAGATTAAAATAGGAAGATAAGAAGACCCAAGCACCTGTTTCAGCTAATGAAGTCAGAATATAAATATAGACCTTTCAGGCAAGCACATTTTTAGAAGTTCAAAATGTACAGAGCAGTTGGAGCATGTCCTTTCACAGAGACTTTAGAGCAGGTGAAGTCCTTCTGTCACATGAATAACTAAGACTATAATCCCACAGCATTCTGTCCTTAGACATGCAGACCTCAAAAGTCAATCACAAATATCTACTGGTTTGATTTCACACGTTCACAGTTTATACCATGACACATATTCTTTTATTCCCTTGAACGTTGTGCCCTGAATATCCCACTTTTTAAAATCTTTACCTTCAGTCAGAACCTTTTTTGTTTGTTTGTTTGCTTCTCTCAAACATTTCTGTCCTACTTTTGTTTTCCTAAACTGGATTCTGCCATATTAAAGAAATCAGTTATAGAAACCACCACCATATGAAACATTTCTTGCTAAGGATTTTAGTGCTTATATAAATGGATTTGTTTACCTGAAAATAAGCAATGGAAAAAACTATGCAAAGTTAGTTCTCCAGTCTTGTTTATTAGGAAGTCTGTAGCTCTTTGCAAATGTAATCACTATTAGTAAGCTTGATGTAAATGATTACAGAAAAAAATGTTAACTGAGCAGAAGAAGAGATCTTTTAAGAAGTATAGCTTTGTTGCACCAATTTTTAAGGAATGATTAGCTTTAATAGAGAAACCTGCTAGTGAACAATGAGAGAAGAAACGAGGCTCTTAGTCCAAAAGCTCACTAGAAACTAAATCCTACTAAGACATTTGTAATTTAAGAAGTGAATCTCCTTGTAACTGAATGTTAATATGACACCGGTGTTATCAACACCTTCATTTCAGTCTTGCAAGAGACCTTGAAATAAAACCATCCAACCTAAAATGCCTTGTTCCTAGTTCCTTGACCCAAAGAAATTGAGATGATAAAAGTTTGTCATTTTTAATTACTAAGTATAAGAGTAATTTGTAATCCAGGAATAAATAACACAGGTAACTAGGAATTAAATTTGTGTAGTCCAGATGTACTTAACAGATTGTGGTCCTTTAACCTCTCTGAGATCTGCTCCACATGACATTTAAAATGTTTAAGTTTTCTGCATTGAACCATGACCATTCCTAACAGTTGGGTGCCATTTGTAGGTGGAGTTTTTGTCAGGACCACCTGCTCCAAAATAAATGCACAGAGACTAAATTATAAATGATCGACCAATAGCTCAGGCTTGTTACTAGCTAACTCTTACATTTAAATTAGCCCATATTTCTTATTTAGCCTCTGCCACGTGATGGTACCTTCTCTCGACAGCACACATTCATCTTGCTTCTCTCTGTGTCTAGCTCATGACTCCCCAGACTCTACTCTTCTTCTTCCCAGCATTCTTTCTGCCCCCAAAATCCTTTCTAGTTATTGGCCAATCAGCTTTTTATTAGCAATGAGAGCAATACACTTTCACAGTGTACAGAAGGATTATTTCATAGCATTTCCCCCTTTTTGTCTAAATAAAAAAGGAGGGTTTTAACTTTAACACAGTAAAGTTATATACAACAAAAACAGTTATCAAATAAGAATTGTAGTTACAATATTCAGTCCATTTGTATTTGGAAAATTTAGAGAAAATATTCTATTATTTATCTTATCTTTGTGAATCTAAAGTTTTATACCTAATTTACCTTTTTTTTTGTTTTTTGTTTTTTTTTTTTTTTTTTTTTTTTTTTTTTATAAATGGGTTTTTTTTTTTGGTTTTTTCGAGACAGGGTTTCTCTGTGTAGCTTTGCGCCTTTCCTGGAACTCACTTGGTAGCCCAGGCTGGCCTCGAACTCACAAAGATCCACCTGGCTCTGCCTCCCGAGTGCTGGGATTAAAGGCGTGCGCCACCACCACCCAGCTAATTTACCTTTTATTATGACTAAGGGAAACTTTAAGTCTAATTATTTTGGCTTTAACTCCATCAAAGACCCAAGAAGGGTGAAATGTTACCTAATGACAGGGACATCTGGCTGCCTGGACAGTCACTCAAAGTTCTTCTGTAACACTGGTGCATCCAACTCTTTTCCCCATAGAACTCCTTAATAAATTTATATATATATATATATATATATATATATATATATATATATATATATATGCTCTTGTTACAGCCTAGTATATCTAACAGACATTTTTGAGAAGCAGGGAATTTTGAAGGACTGTCCTGCTTTGTCTTGGCAAAGTCGCTTTTTTTGTGTACTGCTGGTCCAGTTTGAACAGTATACTGTCAGCAATTGAAGCAAGGGCAGTTTCTTGCCCAAATGGCTAGCTTCTGCCACAAAGAAAGCAAACTCCATACAGAGGTTCTTTGATGCCCATCATCTTCTTTTGAAGTAAACTGGGTGCTGTCAAGAGCAGACATGTCTCACTGTCAAGAAAAGCCTTATGTTATTAAAATATTTAAAATGCCATATTCTGTAGGTCTTTGAAGTGTTTGAAGACCATATATTTATCTAAATATATCAGTTTAACTTTGAAAACATGCCTAATATGACTATAAGTTTGATTATTATAGATGACTAACTATTAACCTGTATTTCTTAATTATACATTACATTTTTAAATGAGTTACACATAGGCACAATTCCTCAAACAAAAGTAGAAACATATATACAGTATAACAAAATTAACTTTAAATTTGTATCAATAAACCAAAATCCATAGCAATGTAAAATATTTTGAGATTAAAAGTTGTTTTTTG
>CABHPP010094289.1:0-11715 GCA_902168425.1 Peromyscus attwateri
GGACAGCCAGGGTTACACAGTGAAACCCTGTCTCGAAAAACCAAAAATTAACAAACAAACAAACAAGATAGATTGAAAAAGAGACCCTCGAGAGTCATATTAGGGCAGAAGTACTGTGTATCTTTCTTCATAGGCTCCTTTAAGCAGTGTCCCAGGAATCCATAAAAATGTTCTCACATGGTATCTTTTCCTTCAAAACTTGTCCACCAAAAACAATGCATACAGACCCCAGCAGCTGAATGTACACAAGTGCACATTTTAGCAGAGAGCCCTGAAGACTAACTTCCTTCTCTGTGTCCCTGGGTGTTCTTTTTCTCTCCTCCTTAAAGTGTCCCCACCTCTTTGTTCTGAGAAAGAGTCTCCCACAGTCTAGATTAACTTCAAACTCACAAATTAAAAATGGCCTTGAACCCCTGACCTACTTCTACCGTCCAAATCCAGGGATTACAGACAGAAAGGGGCTGGCCCTCTTTCCTCCACTTATCTCAAGCAAAGAAAAATGGGAGGAAATGACTTTTTTGAAGTGATAGCACTCCAGAAGGAGGTGGTTTACAAGTGACCCTATCATTGTGGCTTCCCCTTCCTCTGCTGAACTTGGCTTCTCGGGAGGAGCCCTGCCTCAGTTGCAGTGTTGAGACATATCATTTTGCCACTGTGTTAACATCTGACTCCTAGGCACTACCCCCATTTCTCATCCTCAGCCCTTCCTTCATCCTGTCTAGATTCATCTTCTCTGTGATGTTTTGGGTTTGCTGTGAGCCTCTTTGGTGAATAGAGTCACCTGCAGGTGTCTGTTGAAGGTTGATAACAGGATCCCCACCTATAGCAGAAACCTCGAATGCTCACGTCTTTTATAATATATTAGGTGTGTTGGCACACACCTGCAACCCCAGCACTTGGGATGTGGTAACAGGGGGATCAGGAAATCAAGACCACCCTTGGCTATATACTGAGTTCAAGGCCAGGCTGGGCTTCTTAAAATCCCTTCCTAAAAAAAAAAAAAAAAGCTAAAATAACAAGGTATAATACTGCATGATGTGTGGCACTCCAGATACTGAGGCACAGCATCAAGAATTTACAGCCCATCATGGGCCATCTTCAAGAGTAGCCAGTGCTTAGCCAGGCATGGTGGCGCACGCCTTTGATCCCAGCACTCAGGAGGCAGAGGCAGTCGGATCTCTGTGAGTTTGAGGCCATCCTGGTCTACAGTGTGAGTTCCAGGACAGCCAGGGCTACACAGAGAAACCCTGTCCTGGAAAACCAAAAAAAAAAAAAAAAGTTCAGGGCCAGATGGGGCTAGTATTTGTATGTAACATGCGTAATCCTTCCTTATACCTTAAACCATTATATATATATAATATATAATATTTTATATATATATAAATACTTTTTTCATTTTTAGGTGCTGAAGATCAAACTTAGGGTTCCATGTGAGCTAAGCAAGAGTTCCACTACTCAGCCCCTTAAATCATTCTGTTATTGATCCCTGATACGATAAGTCCTATGTAAATAGTTGTATTTCTGTATTGTTTAGGAAATAATGACATGAAGGAGGCTAGGCCTATAGCTCAGTTGGTATAGTGCTTGCCCTGCGTATATGGGGCCCTGAGTTCTATCCCTACCACCACAAATGAAAAACGTAGGATGGATACTTGGAAAATATCTGTCCGCAATTAGTACAGACTCTTTTTTTTTTTTTTTTTTTTTTATGTGCATTGGTGTCTTGCCTGCGTGTATGTCTGTGTGAGAGTCCCCTGGAAATGGAGTTACAGACAGTTGTGAGCTGCCATGTGGGTGCTGGGAATTGAACCTGGGTCCTCTGGAAGAGCAGTCAGTGCTCTCAACTGCTGAGCCATCTCTCCAGCCCCCCTCTCTCTCTCTCTCTTTTTTTTTTTTAAAGACAGTGTTTCTCTATGTAGCCCTGGCTATCCTGGAACTCGCTCTGTAGACCAGGCTGACCTTGAACTCACAGAGATCCACCTACCTCTGCCTCCCAAGTGCTAGGATTAAAGGTGTGCACCACCACTGCCCAGCTCTTATTTTTATTTTTCAGCTGTGTGTGTAAATATGTGGGGTATTTGCATCTGGGTGCAGTGCCTGCAGAGTCCAGAAGAGGGCATTAGATCCCCTGGAACTGGAATTATACTTGTAAGTCATGTGACATGAATGGTGAGAACCCAACAATATCTGTTCTTTTCTGCTTTATTTTTTTTAAGAAATTATTTATTTTTATTTTCTGTGTATGGATATTTTGCCTGCATGTATATCTTTGTACTACATATGTGCCTGGTGCCCTCAGTGGCAAGAAGAGGGTGCCTGACTCTTCCTCACGAGTGCTGGGATTAAAGGCATGCTCCATTGCCCTGGCCAGACCTGGAACTTTTGTAATTCTCCTGCCTCGCCCTCCTCACTGCTGGGATTACAAGTGAGCAGCACCACACCTAGCTGGCTGCACTTGGTTTCCTTGTGTGTGTGTTTGCGACAGGACTCTCTCACAACCCAGGCTGTTCTTGAACTGTAGCAGACTTTCTTGGGCCGACAGCCACAGCCCCCAAATCATGACATGGAGACTTATTATTAATTGTGAATGCTTAACCTTAGCTTAGGCTTGTTTCTAGCTAGCTTCTTTTACTTTAATTTAAACTAACCCATTACCATTAATCTATGTGCTGCCCCGAGGTTCATTACCTCATCTACATACTGTCCATCCAGCTTTCCTGCTTTCTCCGTGTCTGGCTGGCTGGGCCCTGGTTGGCTGGCTGGCTCCCCTTTTCTCTCTGCCCATCAGTCCCCCATCCCTCCTCTGCCTAGCTGTTTTTGTTTTTTTTTTTGTTTTTTTTTTTTTTTTTGGTTTTTTGAGACAGGGTTTCTCTGTGTAGCTTTGTGCTTTTTCCTGGAACTTACTCTGTAGACCAGGCTGGCCTCGAACTCACAGAGATCCACCTGCCTCTGCCTCCTGAGTGCTGGGATTAAAGGTGTGCGCCACCACTGCCCGGCTGCCGTTCAGCTTTTTATTAGACCAATCAGGTACCTTAGGCAGGCAAGGTGAAACAGCAGCACATCTTTACATAGTTACACAAATGCAGCAGAAACAAAAGCAACACATCTTTACATAGTTAACAAATATTCTATTCCACAACATTGAACTCCTGTTGTACCCGAGGATGACCTAGAACTTCCAATTCTTCAGCCTCCTGAGTCCTAAGATTACAGATATGCACCATCCCTCCTGCCTTGTACTCCATTTTGTGTGTGTTTGTGTACAATGTGTGTGCATGTATATGTGTGTGTGAGTTTGGGCATGAGAGTGCCCCGTGTCCGTGGAAGACAGAGGATGACTTACAGGAGTCGGTTCTCCCCTCCATCATGTGAAGCCCAGGGATTGATCTCAGGTCTTCAGGCTTGTTGACGAGTGTTTTTAGCCACTGAGCCATTTGGCTTGTCCCTGCACTGTTTTAAGCCTTAGTTTTCTCGTGTATTTATTGGGACTCTTCTGGGAGGGTTGAGGACTCACTAAAAGGTGTACCATACACAGGACCTGACTTGAGCCTGGAACACTGTAGCTATTGTTACTGTTTTTATTATCAAGCATCTCTTCCTATAGACAGAGCCCCAAATTGGGCTCTGTCCCAAGAATTACCACAGCTTTATAAATAGAGTGTGTCTGAGCTGTGGTCTGGTTGTGGGCAGGATTCTGGTCTGCCCTCCATGCAGCTGGAAGGAGAGCGCTGAGTTCAAGCTGTAGAGGTCTGGGGGGAATCCATGGGGGGAAAATGGAGGAAACCTCTCTTTTATTTTTACCTACTTATTTATTTTCAAGACAATGTCTCACTCTGTAGCACTGGCTGACCTGGAACTCACTCTCTATTCCAGGCTGGCCTCCCAAGTGCTGGGGTTAAAGACGTGAGCTGCCCTCTACGCTACTTACTAGTTTGTTGTTGGTGTTTTGGAGACAGAGTTTTCCTACACACAGCTCCCCCACCTTTAAAATTTTAATGTGGGGTTGGGGATTTAGCTCAGTGGTAGAGTGCTTGCCTAGCAAGCTCAAGGCCCTGGGTTTGGTCCTCATCTCTGAAAAAAATAAAAATAAATTTTTGTTTGTTTGTTTGTTTTTTGAGACAGGGCTTCTCTGTTTAGCTTTGGAGCCTATCCTGGGACTCACTCTGTAGACCAGGCTGGCCTCGAACTCACAGAGATCCACCTGCCTCTGCCTCCCGAGTGCTGGAATTAAAGGGGTGCGCTACCACACCCGGCTTAAAAATTCTTTTAATGTATACAGGAACATCTTAGCCCCTGGGTCTGGTGGCTCTATCAGGGTAGGGATCCCTAGGAGATATTCCTGACTTTATATATAAATATATGTGTTTGTTTATTTATTTATTTATTTTATTTTGGTTTTTCGAGACAGGGTTTCTCTGTGCAGCATTGGAGCCTGTCCTGGAACTCCCTCTGTAGACCAGGCTGGCCTTGAACTCACAGAGATCCACCTGCCTCTACCTCCCCAGTGCTGAGATTAAAGGCGTGCACCACCACCGCCCGGCTGTTAGTTTATTTCTTTCCTGTGTGGGTGTTTTGCCTGCATGTATGTCTGTGCACCATGTGTGTGCCTGATGTCGGAGGAGGCCAAAAGAAGTCATTGGATTCCCTGGAGCCCCTGGAACTGGAGGAGTTACAGACAGTTGTTAGCTACCATGTGAATGCTGGGAATGAATCAACCCAGGTCCTCTGTGAAAGCAGCTAATGCTCTTAACCACGTAGTCATCTCTCCAGCCCTTCCACTCCACCTTTTTGAGACAAATATTCACTAGGTAGCCCAGGTTGGCCTAGAGGTGGTGATCGTCCAGTCTGTTTTCCCAAATGCTGAGTGTAAGCCACCACACTCACACCAGAGCTTTATTCCTTAATCTTTTGGGTTTTGTGTTTTGTTTTGCTTTTTTGTGTTTTGTGTTGTTTGTTTTGTTTTGTTTTTGAGACAGGGCCATATTATGGAGCCCTGAAACTTACTATGTAGACTAGTCAGGCCTCGAAATCATAGAGATATACCTGCTTCTGCCCCTGCCTCTTGGGTGCTGGAATAAAGGGGTGAGCCACCACGAAAGCTATCTATTAGTTTTTCGGTTTTCTGAGACACAGTCATGCAGTCCCTTCCAACAATTTCCCCCGACTCCTGGTCAGCTGTTCCCAAGTCATCACCACATCTGCCCCACAACTTCTTCCACATCCCAGTGCCTCAAAGCAAAGTCCCGGCACAGTGCTGGAGATGCTAAGGCAAGTGCTTTAAGGCCTGGTCTTACTAAAAGCCTGCCTCACTTTGCTCGCAGCAATCCTGCCTTAGCCTCCCCAGTGCTAAGATTATAGGTAGAAGCCCCCATTCCCGAGGAGAGCGTCAATTCGGAGTTAAGAAGCTGCGACTCCCGCGAGGAGCAGAGTTGGAAGGAACGTCAGGCAGGGAAGAACTCCGCCGCCACCCTTCTCATCCCGTCGGGCTCCCGGATCCCGGAGCGTCGGGCTCCACCCTCCCGGGTCCTGTACTCACACCTGGTGTTTGGGCGTGCCTCAGTTTCCCAGTAGCAGGGCGTTCCGCCAGCCCCGCTCCTCCCCCTTTTCCTCTTCCTCTTCGGGGCGTCGGTGGCCGCGCCTGGAGCTCCCGGAACTAAAAGCAGACCTCGGGCGGTGGGCCGGCGGGGGCCACGTCAGCGGGTGGCGGGGCTGTGCGGGCACCATGCGGCGGGGCGCGCTCCTGGCCGGTGCCCTGGCTGTCTACGCCGGGTACCTGGCGCTAGGCGCGCTGCTGGTGGCTCAGCTGGAGCGGCCGCACGAAGCCCGGCTGCGGGCAGAGCTGGGGACGCTGCGGGAGCAGCTGCTGCGGCGCAGCCCGTGCGTGGCGGCGGCCGCCCTGGACTCCTTCGTGGAGCGGGTGCTGGCGGCGGGACGGCTGGGACGCGCCGTGCTGGCCAACGCCTCGGGAGCAGCCAACGCTTCGGACCCCGCCTGGGACTTCGCCTCGGCGCTCTTCTTCGCCAGCACTCTGGTCACCACCGTGGGTAAGTGAGTGCCATCCTCCCACTCCCCGGCCAGCGTCCGGGTCCTTCAAGATACACCTTCATCCAAATCGTCTCGGGCGCGGGATCCTCTCAGAACAACCCCTATTCCCAACACGAAGCCATCACGGAAACAGACCCACACTAGCCTCAGCTGCCCCTGTTGGAGAATCCTCTTGCAAGTCAAGCCTTCCTCTCAATAGTAAACACCCCAGTTCCCTCGGAGTAGAGACCGCCTCATAATAACTTCTCTTATAGCATCTGGGTCCCCCTCTGGTGCCTTTTGTTTGTTTGATCTTGAGATAGCACCTTCCTTTGGAGCCCGAGTTGGCCTGGAACTTCATCTCCCTGCCTCAGCCTCCTAAAATGCTGAGATTATAGGTGTGGTGTGGGCCATCAGGCCTGGTTCCACTCCTGTCTTTTTTTTTTTTTTTCCTCCTCGGGACAGGGTTTCTCTGTGTAGCTTTGGAGCCTGTCCTGGAACTTGCTCCATAGACCAGGCTGGCCTCGAACTCACAGAGATCCACCTGCCTCTGCCTCCCAAGTGCTGGGATTAAAGGGGTGCGCCACCATCCACTCCTGTCTTAACCTTCTTGGGCTAAGATTATCATCCATAATCCGCAAGGGCCTGAGACCTTCCTTGGGTCTCTGACCTCAGAGGCTGTGTCCATATCAGGGCTGGCACAACCATCTCCTCCAGCCTTGTCTCCTGACTCCAGATAGGTCCTTCCTGGAACAGCCCACTTCAGCTTCCTCCTGAACTTAGTTTCCCGGTGAGCACCGAGATGCAGGATGGGGCATTGAACTCAGGCCCTCGTGCTAGTCAGTATCTCAGGGCACCGTCACCAGAGGCCTGACTTTTAGGGGAGACCTGAGACCACTTCTGGGATCCCTTCCACTCTGAGCACTCTCCAGCAAGGGCTCCAGACCAAAGGCACCCGTCTCTCTCCTGTCCCCATATTTCCCACTCTGACACGGAATTCCACCCATCTTCCCACCTCCCCTGTATTGCCAGGATTTCTCCCAATGGTCTTCCACTTTAACTCAGGATTCCTGGATCAGCAGCTCCAACAGCTGGGGGTAAGAAGGGAACCAACTCAGAGTGTTCTCCACGAAGACTCATTGGCTGTCCAGCTTGAAGCTCCCCAAGCCAAGACTCCAGCCCCAAACTACCTCCAGCAAAACCTCTAGCCCTTTCCAAAACAAGGACCAGCCCTGGGGGTCTCTTTCAATGCATAGGTGAGAGGTTGAGGCATAGCTCAGCAGCAGAACACTTGCCTAGCATGTGTGAGGTACTACAGCAACCCACACCTAAACCCATGAATGGGACTCCCATCCCTCCTCCAGACTGTGGCCCTGCTCAGTGAGAACAAATCCCCACCCCAGGACACAGTCCAAAGACTTGACTCTCTCCACCTGCTGTCCCCTCCAACACCCCACCCCCCACCCTGCCGTGACCAATAGGCTCACTATGGACTCTCCAAGCAGAGGGGATGTCCTGGGGCCAGACCTCCTCCACACCCCACAGCTGGAACTTCCCTTGCCTCCCAGCCCTGCCTGCCCCAGACTGTTTGAGACAGGCCATTCTCTCTACCTGGGACCCTCTATGACAGAGCCCCCTCCCCCACGCACACACCAAGAGCATTCCTCACTCCACCCTTGACACCCAGCAAGGACCTTAGCAATGTCTACCTCACTCCTTCCTTTGGATGCCCTGGGCCCAAGAGTGCTGGCTGCATGAGAGCTCTCCCCTAATCCAGATGGAACCTGCTGGTGCCTGGTCCTGTGCCTGGGGCACCAGGACCACAGGTCTTCCTTGAACCCAGGGTCCTGGCCTTGCTTTAAGGTTACAGACTCCCCAGCTGGGCGTGGTGGTATACACCTCACCACTTAGGAGGCAGAAGCAAAGCCAGAGAACCAGCCTGGACTACATGAGACCCTGTCTGGACAAAACAAAACAGGGAGAAGACTCTGTGCTTACCAGAACCCCAGCACTCATGTAAACACTGAGCATGGCTGTGCAAGCCTGTAACCCCAGCACTGGGGCTGAGACAGACACATTCTTGGGAGCTGCATAGCTGAATCGGCAAGCTTCCGGTTCAGTGAGAGATCCTGCTTGAGGGGACAAGCCAGAGGGAATGAGCAGGACCTCAGACATTCTCCTCTGGCCCCTGTGCCTCTACAGACACACCTGTGCACATACATTCATACCGCACACAAAATAAAATAAAGAAAAAACACCACCTATACACAAATATTAGTACCGTTCTTTGAGACCCACCCCTACCTGTACCCCCAGCCCTTAAGAACCCTGGGAAGTTCCTCCTGGAAAGTCCCTTCCATCCTCACACCACAGACCTGGGAAACCCCTCAGAGGCCAGGCTCTACTGCTCTACAGCCCCTCCCTCGCCGTGAGGTGACCTCTTTTGAAGACTTCAAATGGGACAGAGGCAGAGTCACACTCTTAACTGCTTCTCCAGCTGGCTGCATCACACAATCGTGCATGGCTTTTGTCCCCCATTTGGGGCCCTCATTGTGTGTGACCAGCAAACTGAGGTCACTGGCAACAGAGCTGGGTGACTCTTCACAGAAAAGAATGAACCCATCTCCCCTGAGGCTAGCTTTCCCCAAGCTTCCTGAGCTGCCCTGACCTGCTTCTGGACTTCCCTGGGGGGCAGGCACTTGTGTCTCTCTCTTTCTCCTCCCAGATTCTGATTTCTGGCAGGTCACCCCGGCACTCGTAGATGGACAAGTGAGGGGAGACAGACATGCCGCAGGCACAGCCTGGCTATCTATCTATCTATCTATCTATCATCTATCTATCTATCATCTATCATCTATCATCTATGAAGCTAAGGCCCAGAGAAGCTGGGCAACTTGCTCGTTGTCACATAGCTAGGGTGGTGTAGAACATGGTGACACAGTTTTTATCCTAGCAGTCCAGAGGCAGAAGCAGTGGGATTGCTATGAGTTCCAGTCCAGCCAAAGCTACATACATAGTCAGACCCTGTCTCAAAACAAACAAACAAACAACATTAGTAAAGGCAGCTGACAAAGAGGCAGTGAAGATCTGTTCCGATGATTCCAGCAGCTAAGAAATCTTCTCAGCTGGGGAAATGCAGGCTGAGTGGTTTTGGTGAAAGAATATCAGGTACAATGGACGTGATGGAGCTTGTGGGAAAATCTGATCCCTTCTGCCACTGTGGGTGGCTCCCCTAGTTTCAAATCTGGAACGCGGGGGTCTGTTTTGTTCCCCCCCCATGTTCTGCTCTGAGATTTTTGGTTCCACCAAACTGTGCAGGTCTTTTGAGGTCAGTTCTGAAAGCCAGCCTGTACAGTTAGTGGGAACAAGGAAGTTCCGTTTTAGGGCTCATGCATATAGCTTGGCCTGCAAAAAAGGTACTGTGGCCAGGCCTGGTGGTACAGGCTTGTAGTCCCAGGTATCAGGAGGCTGATGAAGGAGGATCCCAGAGTCAAGGCCTGCCTGGGAGATTCAGTGGGATCCTGTCTCAAACTAGGAAGTTAAAGAGGTGTGGGGTTCAGTGGAGAGCAACTTGCCTAGGATGCACCAGGGGACCCTTGACTCAGGCAGCAGCAAAGCTGCTTCGGGAAAGGCACCAGTGAGGGACACGGTGGTGGTGGTGGTGGTGGTGGTGGTGGTGGTGGTGGTGCGTGTGCGTGTGCGTGTGCGTGGTAGAGCACTGCCTGGCCTGTGTGAGGTTCCATCCCCAGCACTGGAAAAGGAGGAAGGATGTGTGTGTGTGTGTGTGTGTGTGTGTGTGTGTGTGTGTGTGTGAAAGAATTTAACACGTGAATGTATCAAAATAGCACACCACAGGGCCAGTGATGGAAAATTACTAAAACGAAACATCAAGATAAGGTAGAGAAGAGCTGGGGGGGGGGGGGGGGTGGCACAAGAAAGGGTGACAGGGAATGAAGGCTAATGCTGCCATGGTGGCTGGCAGTAGCAATCTCAGCACTCAGGAGTCTGGTGCCAGGGCTGGAGACGTGCTTAAGAGCACTTACTGCTCTTGCAGAGGACTCGGGTTCAGTTTTGAACACCCTCAAGGAAGCTCACCGCTGTCTGTAACTCCAGTCCTGGGGACCTGGCCTCTCTTCTGACCTCCACAGACTCCTGCACACATGTGGTGCACATCCATACATTCAGGTACACATATATACACATAAAATTAAAATAAATGTTTTTTTAAGTCTGAAGCAGGAAGATTGCTATGAGTTTAAGTCCATCCAGAATGACCCAGCCCCCAAAAGACAAATAAAAAATTGTTAAATATATGTTAGAAAAAGTCATAAAACCCATTATTTTATACAATTAATATACCCTAATTGAAAGGGTACAGTAAGCCCAGATGTGGTAACCCCAGCACTTGAGAAGAATGGCAGAAAGATCATGAGTTTCAGTGCATTGTGGGCACAGCAGCCATATAATAAACAACATACAATAAATAAATGCAGTTTAAAATATGTCATTAAATTTCATTTGTAATTTGTTAGACTTACTATTTTATGAGGGTTTACCTGTACGCACATATGTGCATCACATGCATGCTTGGTGCCCACAGAGGTCAGAAGATGATGGATCCTGTCAGGCTGCATGATGTGAGCCTTTATTTACAACACTCAGGAGGCAGAGGTAGGCAGATCTCTGTGAGGTTAAGGCCAGGATCCCCTAGAATTGGAGTTACAGATAATTGTGGACCACTATGTGGGTGCTAAGAACCAGACTTGGGTCCTTTGCTGGAGCAACAAGTACTTTTAACCACTTAGCCATCTCTCCAGACCCCCAAAATACATGTAATAATAACAATAAGAGGCATAAAAAGGAATTCTTACTAAACTTGGCTTAAGAATGTTCTCTCCACCCGGCCCCTGAAGCCTGGGGCCTCACTCACCTTAGACAAGTGCTCCACCACTGGTCCACACCCTACACCAACAAGATTCTTCTTTTTCAAGTCAGGGTCTCCCTATAGCCCATACTGGCCTCAAACTTCCAATCCTTCACCTCAGCTTCCTGTGTCCTGAGCTTCCAGGTGTGGAGCACCATGCCTAGCTTCCCGAGGAGTCTTTCTGCCCGATTGGGATCTATGGTAGAAACCGAGTGTGAGATCACAGGTGAAGGCTTCACTAAAATGGCCTCGTGGAGAACAGTGCTCAAAAGACTACAGTGGCAGGGGAGGGTGGGGCTGTCCATGTGAGTAGCTGTAGTAGTCATGGACGTCTCAACGACTCCGCACGGTCATTGAGAGTCAAGCTGTGAGTCCATACCACCTTGGAAAATGAAACAAATTCAACATCATTAAAACCTCTTCCCTGCCAGGCAGTGTGGCACACACCTTTAATCCCAGCATCAGGAAGCAGAGGCAGGTGGATCGCTATAAGTTTGAGGCCAGCCTGGTCTACAAAGCAACTTCTAGGACAGCCAGGGCCATACAGAGAAACCCTGTCTCAAACAAACAAACAAACAAAAACCCAAAAGCAAAGTTCACATTTACAGGGCAGTGATGGCACACAACTTTAATCTCAGCACCTGGGAGGCAGAAGCAGGTGGATCTCTGTGAGTTCTAGGCCAGCCTGGTCTACAGAGCAAATTCCAAGACAGTCAGGGCTATACAGAGAAACCCTGTCTCAAAACAAAACAAAACAACAAAAAAAA
>CABHPP010094290.1:0-10486 GCA_902168425.1 Peromyscus attwateri
CTTGCTCAGGAGGGCCTACCTGAGCAACACCACAATCCCTCACAGCATGGGGGCCAAGAAGAGTGCTGTGTGCACTTGCCGGATACTAAGGTTGGGGTTTCTGTGATTATTTAACCGGTCACTTCTTTCGATGGTGAGCCTTGTAACGCAGATAAAGCTCTGTCTAACTGGAAGGGATGGAGACAAGCCCTCCGTGTGTCTCACTGGCAACTCGACAAGGAGTTTTCTAGGAGTTGTGCTAGGAAGAGAGACTCGTGAGCAAAGGGAAGAAGCTGTTTTATAGAGTAAAAATAAGGACGTCTGTCATCCATCCACAGGGGACTTTTCAAACCCTACCTCACAGTTTACTCACTCACACTAAAGTCATAGATTTGAGGTTCTAATGCGTTCAAAATCGCCAGTGTGTTAGGCAGATCCCAAGAGACTTTCTGAGAAATTTAGATGTACAGTTGTCTCCAATTCAACCCCAGGCGACAGAGATAGACTCCCCAAGTAAGAAATAGACCTTCTCTTGTCATTTCAGTGTTAAATAGAAATCCTTTTGAAGAGTATTATCATGAGAAGTACCTAAGGGCTTAAATTATCTGGTAATTAACACAATGGTATGCAAATTGTGGTAACTAAACAAATAATAAACAGATGGACACCCCCCCACAAAAGCCAAACAAAATGTTAATTATAAAGTAAATAAACATTAGCTCTCCCTTCAAACAAGTTTTCACATGATGTGTCCTAGAGGGAATGTAGATAAAAATGCTCCTGATTTATCCTCAGAGCAGAGGCAGAGTATGTTAAAGCCTTTTCTGCCTCTGGGGGCCAAATCTCTCACACACACACACACACACACACACACACACACACACCACATATAGATACACACACAAGCACACACGCACTCCACACAACACACACACATACACACTATATACACATAGATGCATACCAACACACACATACACATGCATAAACACACAAACTAAACACACATACCACATATAGATACACACATGAGCACACATGCACACACAACACACATATGCACACATGCATACACACCACATATGCACATACACACTACACACACAGAGATGCACACCAGCACACACACACATCCACATGCACACACACACATACAAACTAAACACACACACACAACCTCGGGAAGCTCTTTCTCCATATTTGCAAGGGGACATTAGCAAAAGAAGGCTTTGTCTTTCCCACGGTAAAAGTCCTCTTTACTGAAGCCACCTGAAGAAATTCAGTTATACCTTCAACAAACAGAAGCCAAGCACATCTATTTCTAGGAGTTAGCAAAGTATTCATCCTCTGAACACCTTCCCCATATGAAGATGATGCTCCAGGGTGGGAAGAAAGGCACCAGCAAGGCAGGAACATTCTAGATTGTAACAGGAGAGGAGGGAGAGTAAGGTGGGTGGACGCCTTTCTACTCTATCAGAGGGAAGGCAGCAGCAAGCCGTGCCTCCCTGCCTCCCACTGTTTTCTACATTTATAGATCAGATGATATGAAATGCGGGGTAGGGAGGGGAGCCAACAGCCGATGGGAGCGGATCACCACCCGCTCCTTCAGCAAACATGTCCTGAGCTCTAGCTAGGAAGATAATGAAAACCTAGGTTGTCTACAGAGATGTCAGCCCCCAGGCAGTTTCTTGGGTGATTGCAAGGTTAAGATACATTAGTGGGCTCTGGGCAGACTTTCTGATGAAAAGAAAGGAGAAATAGGATTTACCCAAGAAAAGGGGCACAGGGGTAGGAAACAAAGGAACTCTCACACACACACACACACACACACACACACACACACACACACACCCCTTGAAAAGCAGAGGGAATAGTCACTGTAAAAGGTCCGAGGAGACAGAAAGCTCAGTGCTTTGGGAATTGCAGGATTTGGAGTGGCTGGATTGTAAACGGATGAGGAATGAAGGAGGCTGGGTAGATATGGATATGGTTATGGTTATGGATATGGATATGGGTGGGTAATACCAAAAGCAAGTGCTAGGTCATGAAGAACAACTAGACCAGGAATACTGACTTGGAGAAGATGGCAAGGAGGAGGCATTCAAATAACCGGGGAGGGCCAAGAGATAAAACATCTTTGTGTCTTCATATGAGAAATAAAATGGAAGACTCCTCGGGAGCTTGGCCTTCCCCACCCCTAGTCCTTTTCATTATATCTCCAGTCAATGAATGATACATTCCAAAAGTGGGTGGGAAGGGAGAGGAATGGGGAGAAGAAGGGCTCCTTCTAACTCAGCAGGACCCCCTTCCGTTTCCAGAGGCCCCTCTTGCACCACAGGTCTCTGGAACCCCCTCCCATTTGCCCCCCATCATTCTGCTGTCTCTGGTGGCTGGAGACACAGCACGGGGAGGATTAGATGATGCCACTGGGCTGGGGTGGTCTTCTCCTACTCTAAGATTGAAAGCCAGCTTGTGTCTTTGCAGTATCCTCCCTCCTATTTGCATGTCAAACTAGAGAAAGAACACGTTTCTTTCCCTCTGCTACCATATGGTTGTTTTCCCATCTGAGTGATATGCTCAATATAGTAGCGCACAGGCTAAAGGAGTTGGGATGCTTTATTGCTAATTCTTCACTGTGTTAACAGGGTATGTCTTCCAAGGAGATTACTGATGCATGTGTGCTTTTATGCACCTTGACATAAGCAGATTCTATACCATCAGGGTCCTTCTTTGGGCCTTTTCTGCTGCTAGAATTTTCACATATGCCTAGCCAAAAATGAGACTAAGAAGGAAAAGTGTGTTATAAGTTCATGTGTTTGCATGAAGGAGCTGGGTGCCTTCTTCTGTGGGCAAGGAGGTAAATAACAGATTGGTTTCCTCATTGTGATGGTCCGTGCTAATTGTCATCCTGACACATCCTAGAATCACTGGGGAGAGGGGGCCTCTGAGCATGCCTATGGGGGGTTATCTTGATTACATGAACTGAGGTCAGAAAACCCTCCCACGGTGGATGGTACCATTCCCTAGGCAGGAGATCCTGGACTGGGTAAGATTGGTGAAAGTGAGCTGACCACTAGCATGCCTGCATCCATTACTCTGTTCCTGATTATGAGAATGATATAATCAGCTCCCTCAAGTTCTTGCCACAGTGACTTCCTCATTATGGTAAACTGTGTGATGGTTTAAATAAGATGTCCCCCATAGTCTTGGGCATTTGAATGCTCGGTCCCAAGTTGGTGGTACTATTTGGGTAAGTTTCGGAGGTGTAGCCTTGCTAAAGTAAGTATGTCACTAGTTTTGAAGTCTCAAAAGTCATGTTCACTTTCTGCCCCTGTTTGAGGTTCAGTTTGAGGCTCCTGTGTATGAGTTCTTACCTTCTGCTCTGGACACCATGTATGCTGCTTGCTGCTATGATTCCCCAACATGATGGGCTCTTATCCCACTAGACTCATTAGCCAAATAAACCCTTTTCCCCCTAGGTTGCTTTTGTCGAGGTATTTCATCACAGCAACAGGAAGAGAAACTAAGTCTGTGTGGTGGTTTGAATGAGAATGGCCCCCATAGGCTCATATTGGGAGGATTAGGAGGTGCGGTCTTGTTGTAGGGCTTTTGAAGCCTCAAAGCCCATACTAGCCTCCTCCTCTCTGTCTGCCCCCACACGCCCATCCTCCATTCCCCCCACTTCCCCCACCCCCATCTCTGTCTCTGTCTGCCCCACCCCCTCTTTCTGCCTGCTGCCTGAGGATCAAAATGTAAAGCTCTCAGCTACTTCTCCAGCACCATGTCTGCGTGCATGCCACCATGTTTCCAGCCATGATGATAATGGACAAAGCCTCTGAAACTGTAGGCCAGGCCCTGATTAAATGCCTTAGTCATAACATCTTTTCACAAAAGTAGAACAGTAACTAAGACAGTCAGTCTTACTAGACTCAGGGTTTTCGGGAGGATCAGAAGTTCTGATGTAATAATCACATGATAAGGATCTAGGTGTCCAAATCATCTTTCAAATCAAATGAGAAAGACTTTTTTTTTTTGGTTTTTCTAGACAGGGTTTCTCTGTGTAGCTTTGGAGCCTATCTGGAACTCACTCTGTAGACCAGGCTGGCCTTGAACTCACAGAGATCCATCTGCCTCTGCCTCCCAAGTGCTGGGATTAAAGGCATGCACCAACACTGCCCAGTTCAATTTTCTGTAGTTTTTACACATGCCTAGTTTGTTGGTGCTCAGTGGCTCCTCAAATTTATGGAGCAAGAAAATTTATGTCCAAGGGAAACATGTCCAGCATCTGAGAAAAACATTAACACCAGCCTAATCTGTGCTGAAAACAGTTATCCATCCACCAGAAGGCACAATGCCAGAACAAGACACTCTTGACATTTTAACTGAAAAATTAGCATTGTGGTACAACAGAAAAGGTGTCTGGTTCAGAGAAACATGGGTTCAAATTCCCACTCCATCATTTGTTTGCTGTGTCAGTTGAAAGTTGTTACTTAATCCCACTTGGTCTATGTTCTCACTGATATAGATACATATCTATCTATCTATATCTATATATACCACTATAGAGTTCTGATGGGAATTCAATCAGCTGCCATTTGTAAAATAAAACCAAGAACAATAGTGTCTAGTGAAGTGAGACATATCCATTAGCACAAGAAACTGCAAAAATTCTAAGGACTATGAAAGAGCAAAACATTTCTGTGGATGGATGACAGGTTAAGGGTCACTCAACAATGGCTTAATGTCACAGAGATGCTCAAACATGGCTAACAGGAAACACTGCATTATATATGTTTTACCACAATCAAAAGGTCAGATTCCCAAAGGTGGTCTGGAAGGATGTTAAACTACTCACAAGGGAAGCCTGCAAGGATTGAATTGCTGTTCATTACTGAAATATGCATTTTAAGTAGTGAACTGTCACTAATAAAATATTCCATGGAGTATCATTTCAATGTACAAAAAGAAATTCTGGTTTTTATCAGTTAGTGCATGTTTTAGACAGGAAAAAAAGAAAAGAATTAATCATTCTGAGATAAAATGCCCTGTTTAATTCTACAGTTCATTGCTCCCATTCTCAACTTAGCTTTAGCACTAAAAATAAAATCAGTTTACCAAGTAAAATATGTAGGCCTCATTTTCACTGTCTACTGACACTTGCAGAATCAGAATGAGATGTGAACAGCAGAGAGTCCCTGGTCTGGCCTGGGAAAGGACCTAGGTCCTCTTCTCTTTTAATGGTGTGTCCACCCTTCCACCTGCCTTGGGATGCATTTCCTGAGGTCAGGATCTCCCACACTGCGCCCCAGGCTCAGAGGACACTCAACAAACAACAGGGAAATAAATGCAACTTTATGGCTGTAGTGGTTTGAATGAGAATGGCCCCCATAGGCCATGCTTAAATGTTTGGTTCCCAGCTGGTGGACTATTGTGGTTGGAAAGAATTAGAAAGTGTGTCTGTCTTGAGGAAGTGTGTCACTGGAGGTAGACTTTGAGGGTTTGAAAGCCCATGCCCAGTCTGTCTGTCTGTCTGTCTGTCTGTCTGTCTGTCTGTCTCTCTCCTCTCCTCTCCTCTCCTCTCCTCTCCTCTCCTCTCCTCCCATCTCTATCTGTCTGCAACTTGTGGATCATGTGAGCTCTCAGCTACTTCTTCAGCACCATGCCTGCCTGCCCACCGCCACACTCCCTGTCAGGATGATCATGGACTTACTGACACTGTAAGCAAGCGCCCAATTAAACATTTTCTTCTATAAGTTGCCTTGGTCTCTTCACAGCAATAGAACAGAAACCGAGAAAATGCCTAATCTACAGCCACTAATAAAGTCAGGAAAGTTCTGCACTAACTTAAGTGTTCACTGTACTTACTAAAGGTGTTCATTCTACGAAGTAAAACTACTATATGGTGATATTTTATTTGTGCTGAAATGTGATTTTATTTGTATGTTAATAAATAAAGTTTGCCTGGAGATCAGAGGTCATAGTGAGCTAGGGACAGCAGTCAGGCGGTGGTAGCACACGCCCTTAATCTGATCACATGGCAGGCAGAGTCTCTGTGTGGTCAAGGACACAGCTAAGCATGGTGAGATGAGACTTTAATCCCAGTACCAACCATAGAGACCTGGAGGTCTGTATAGACAGGCAGTGACGAGGAAGTCATGTGGTTTGGTTTAGAGCCAATGAGAAGGCAGAACAGAAAGGCAATAAAAACACAAGTCAGGCAGGAAGAAACTCTCTCTCTGGGGAAGCGACGGTGGCGAGGTGGTAAGATAAGGTAGTCGTGATTCTCTGATCTCTTTGGCTATTTACCTCTGTATTTGGCTCTGTGTTTCTTATTTACTAAGACTGTTAAGAATTTCGTCTACACTACCAGCTCAGCAGGGCACTGAGTTTCTTGAGAGAGGAGGAAAGAGAATGACTACCTGCTTCATCTCTGCTGAATCCCAGGACATGGCGGCTCTCAGTGGTCCTGTCCTCTGTAAGCCAATCCCAAGCCATTCCTGAACAGTCAAGAAACTGGTGCATCCTGGACTCTCAGAATATAAGCCTTGGGCACCCAAACCTTCCTCCTCCATCCTCTCTACTCCTACCATCCTAGCTCTTACCTTTTATGGCTCCTTATATGCTACTGAATTGTTTTTTGTTTTTTGTTTTTTGTTTTTTTCATTTACTCTCCACATCCACTGCCTCTTTACCCTCCAGTGGAAATCCTATCAAAACGGAGCCTAGCCTGCCTGGCTCACTGTGGGATCCTATGCCTCAGTGCAGGACAGTGCAATACAGGGCATCTGCCACATGAATTAATGAGCAAAGACATGAAAAAGACGTATCTTCATCTCCTGACTATACCGTCAATATGGCCAGATCCTACTCACTATCATGACCTTGAAATGCCCAGGTATGAAAGAAGGTTTTGTCACCTTGCCAAGATCTAAAAACACCTAAGAGGCAAGATGCTAGATATACCCATAATGGTTTATCTAGGTTATATTAGTCTCTAGGGTTGCAAGTGGGAGTTTATCTGGATTCATGAATGTTGAAAGACCCATCTTACCTGTGAGTGGACTCATTCCCTGGGCAAGGGGTCCTGGATTGTATTAAATGGATAAAGCAAACCGAGAATGTATCCATTCATTATTCTTATTCTGACTAGGGAGGTGATATGACCAGTTGCTTTGAGCTTCTGCTCTCTTGACTTCCTCATCATGATGGACTTTACCCTTGAACTCTGTGCCAGAATAAACCCTTTTATCTGAAGATGGTTTTTTTTTTCAGAGAATTTTATCACAGGAACAACAACAACAACAACAACAACAATAATAATAATAATAATAAACAAAGACACTAGCCCATGTGATAATGAGGTACTTGCCTTGGCCGTCACTTGACACTTGCCTTTCAGCAACAGAGAAACGTGAATGCTAATGGACCAATAGGAAGAAAACTGCACCAGATTCTAGGTATGTGGGTGTGGAACACTTGCATCTGGGGAGAGAATTGTGGCGACATTCTTCCTGTATGAAGGAAAGGTGGTCTGAGCACCCTGGGGTGCCACGTAGACCATCTACAGAACACAGAATCTGGTGGAAGAAAAGGCAGTGTGCACACAATCCAGACGGGGACAGCAGCTCTTTGGTCCCTGTGACACTGAGCAAGGCAATAAGCTGAGTAACCTTGTATCCTGTGCCTTGTTGTCCCCACTGAACTGTCACTTCAAGGATGATTGGTGGAACCACGGGGTGGTCAATCCGGGACTGTCATATGGCTGAAAACATCTGCCAAAAGAGCATGGGAACATCTGTCTATTTGGAGGTGTCTCCTGACAAAGCAGATGGAGTTTTTAGGAGTTGTTTTGTCTTTCTTCTCCCAAGTGAGTCATCACACATTCCACTCTGTGCAGCTTGAGAGAAGACGAGTATAAGTGAGGAAGGAGGGACCTAGGATGTGTGGTTCTTTACAATGTGGAAAAAAACTGCTTTCAATCAAGAGGCACTGGAATTTTTCTTTCACAGAGGAACAGAACACTCTTATGAGTGAAATATGGTTGTCTGAATCATCCTTAACTGCCAACTTGACACAGCCTAGAGTCGCCCGAGAAGAGCATCTCAATTAAAGGACTGTCTATCAAATTGGCCTGTGGTCATGTCTGAGAGGATTGTCTTGATTGTTGATTGCTCCGCAAGGGCAGAGGCCACTGTGCATGGAGCCATTCCCCAGGCAGGTGGTGCTGGGATGCATAAGAAAGCCAGCTAAGCAAGAGTCTGCAAGCCGTGTCCCTTCATGGTTCCTGCTTCAGGGTCCTGCTTGAGTTCCTGCCCTTATTTCTCTCAGTGATGAGCTAAATCAATCCCTTTCCTCTTCTAAGTTATTCTTGGTCAGAGTGTTTTATCAGAAGGACAGAAAGGAAACTAGAATACCAGGGTACCCTCGAACCTCAGCCATGTGCGTGACCCTTTGTCCCCATTACCTAAAGAACCCTGAGAGACCCAGGGAAACCATCTGTTACCCTCTGCCTAAGGACAGGCTGTGCCATACCTAAAGAATATCCTGTCATGACTTTGGGGGAGCTGAGTGACTACAAAAGGTTAGAACAACCCCTGAGAAAAATTATTGTCTTTAAAGAATAACTAATTTTTAAGATTTGTTTTTATTTTATGTCAATGAGTGTTTTTATGCATGTATGTATGTGCACCACATGCATGCAGTGCACCAGGAAGGCAGAACAGGATCTCAGTTGGATCTCCTGAGGCTGGAGCTTACAGACAGTTGTGAGCTGCCATGTGGGTGCTAGATTTTGAACCCAGGTCCTCTGAGAGAACAGCCAGAGCTCTTAACCACTGAGCCGTCTCTCTGGCTCAAGAATAACTAATTTTTACACAGCCCTAGGGACCAAGTTTCTAGAGCCGTTCTGAGTGGCCTTCTTAGGATTGTAATGATGTTGGCTGCTAACAAGCTCATTACACTCAATCACTCTCCGTTGTATCTCTGCAATTGAACCTGACCTTCTCCAGCTCCGTCTTCCAAGGAGATGGAGAGAAACCAGGCAGAAAGCTCAGCTATTTGAGAATCTTGTTGCCTCACCCTTCACTGCCACCTCCATCAAGCCTCTCTAGGGACCACTAAAGCATCCTTTCACTGCGTTTTTTGATCTGCCCTGGAACCTCTCTGAAGCCTCTGCAGTTTCCCTAAGGATGGCGGCCAAAACTGAATATGACATTCCAGTGATGACTAATGGTAAATCTGGAAGAAGAAAATCACTCCCAGCTCCTTCATGCCTACCAGAGAAGGAGCAAGTGACTCACCACAGGTCAGCGTCTTGGGGTCTCCCAAGAGGAAAACCACAGATGGAGAGGCAATCTACCTTATAGACCAACAGGAGCTAGCACAAAGAAAGAACACACAGTGGGCTGTCAGAAGGTCTGGGGTCCAGCTTCCCAAGCTTTCAGGGTCTTATTTTCTTCATCTAAAGTGGAAATAACACATCTGACATGTCTACACCAGAATTCTAGGTGGTTCAAATATAAGAGCTTCTTCACAGAATGAGAATGTCCTCCAATCTTATGAATTTGGGCTAAGATGAAATTGCCTTCTAAATATTTATGTTCATGTTTATAGATGAGTGCTGTTCCTGGCTTTGGCCAGAGAAGGTACTTCTCCTTCTTCTCCCCTTTGGTAAAGATTTCTTTATTTTTATTTATGCGTATGTCTGCTTTGCCCACATGTATTATGTGTGTATCACATGCACGCAGTGCCTGCACCAGCCACAAGAGGGCTTGGGAACAGGAATTGCAGACAGTTGTGAGCTGCCATGTATTTTCAAGAGACCTGAACCTGAGTCTCTTACATGAGCGACAGTACCCTTAACCACTGAGCTATCTCTCTGCCCTAACAAGGTTCCTTTGTAGTGGGCAAAGGTAATGCAGAGACTCAGAACTAGTGGTGAGAGAAAGTGACTATTGAGTGGTCAGTCATAAATGGGACATCAGTGTTGCCATCTCCAAAGCTCGGAGATAGCATGGAAGAGGAAGCAGGAAGAACATAAGAGGAAGGGAAGGGGTGCTGAGGAATAGTCTTCCAGTGTTGGAAGACATGGCCATCGTACTCTTGAACTCTCGGTATCTGTGGTTACTGTGTAAGCTCACAGAAGATTGGGCCCATCAACTTCCTGTCATGGAGGGATAGGGCCTCATGAGGTGAGAAGCCTCATATGGCCTCACTTCTTCCTCAGGATTTGTAGGCAGTTAATGATTGACGAGGGAGGGGGAGATACCTGTGCTCTTATGTTTATGTGAGTAACTTGTTGGGACACACACACACACACACACACACACACACACACACACAAAACATAAAAGTAGAAGCAGAAGTAGTCAGGAAGAAGAAGGGAGTCAAAGGGGGTAAGAGAGGGAACAAGAGGGTAATAGGGAGTGATTATAATCAAAATATATAATATACACGTGAAAATGCCATAAGGAAACCATTATGTGTATTTAATACACACCAATGAAAA